>SOMO01000218.1:192523-203617 GCA_028128575.1 Paedocypris carbunculus | reverse complement strand
TTAATGTTTAAATTGTTTTATAAATGTTAAATATTACTATTTTAAATATGATGTCTGCAAGATTTTATATGGTGTTTAAAAATCAGTGTTTTCACAGTGTTGAACAGTGTTTTCACAACTCATTTAAAATATCTGGAGCCAAGTATATTTGATGCTAAAATATACACATGCCACATATTTACATAAAAAATCTTAATTAATCAATAGTTAATTGAAAGTTAGATGATTTTACCTCTTGTAAAGCCATTAACGCATAAGCCTGCCACATCATGTGTCCTCGACAATACGTTTGGCACACCTCACGAACCTGGCCCAATGACAAATGAAACTGATTTTTGTCTTGGATGTGAAAACAGAGTGTTGGTAGTAGCACAGAATCTGTACCAGTCGTGAGAAGGGGCCTTTGCGTAGCAACAGATTTGTAGACTTCTGATATTTGCGGATTTCCATCAGCGCTCGTGTACCAGGGCGATACCTCCTTTTACGTGTATTTGCTTCTATTAAAAAAAAGAAAACACATGTGAAAACCAGTTTTACTAAGTTATGTTTGTTAATAAAGCACACTAGTTGATTACATGATTACATATTTATCAAGTTTCCTACAGTTTCTGAAAAGTCAAATTCAAGCACTTTTCCAGCACTTTCACTGTTCAAGCTTTCCAGTACCATACGGTTGTGGTAAAATATATATTTCTGCCTATTATATCTAAGGTCTGCCTAGACACAACCAAAATGAAACGTTGCATTACATTTGAAGAGATATTACCGTATGCGAAAACAAACAAAAACCAATTAAGAGGCAGAGTCAACTGGTGACGGATGTCTATTGTCGAAACATAGCAAGTACGACGACCAATCACAACAAGGTTTGATATGAAAAAACACAATGTGCAATGCAATAGCAATTGGTCAAGTGTTGCTATCCATCTAGTCTACTGTCAATTATTATTAGTTTATGTACAGTCAATATAAAACAAATGAACCAGATGTAAAAGAACGAAATCCACAAATGATTCGTTCAATATTTTTTTCATAGTTTATCGTAATGTTAAAAAAATCTGGCCGGTTTTACAGAGGCTTGACATTTATTGGGGCATTCACATGTTAATTGCGTCCTGATTAATGAAATGTTTGCCTTGCCAAACTGATGTCGGCACACATTAATTTTGTCGGGTTGTCGGTCGCTGTATTTGTCTGTTGTGAAATAAGTCAAATAATTTTTTTTTAGTTCATGTTATGCAATTCCAATACTATTCAGATGTTATTGAAGATATTAATGTATACAAATGAAGTACACTTGAAATGTTGTTATTGTGTGTACATACAGGTTCTATGATATATGTATAATACCTATGATATATGTATAATACCCAATAACATTGGTACTTGGGAATTTGAGTGCAGCTCCAGAGCTGCCCGTGTTCAAATCTCGGTTCTACTAAACTAAATGAATTTAACAAACTTAACCTGATGGTCCACTTGTGCGACGAGTTCTCGATACCGAAGCAGCGGTGGTCGGCGGTGGTGTTGGGGGCACGACCGGTGCTTTGCGTCGAGGGGTCGAACCCTTCCGCCTGTTTGGGGATCTATCATGCCGCATGTCCACAACAAACCAGAACGACGACGAACACTGCTGCGTATTAGACACAATTATTGGCAGAAAAAATTGTACTATAAAAGTATTCTCATAATAAAATCTATAACAGTAAAGAATTCACAACAACCAACTTACCAAATCACTGAAGTCGGTCAACGATCGTTCACCTAACCTTTACAATTCCCCGCAACTAATGCATGTACTGCTAAAAAACAACACGGGTCACTGGCATTAACTTTACATCCCATAAACTTTCAAATTATATCCTTAGTAATTAATGTAATGGTCCAGTCTGCGAAGACCATCCATGTGCAGAAATTCAAACAGCACAGTGACGCCCCCTCGCATTTTTCTGATCAATGGGAAGCGTAGGTCGAGAATACAAATATCTGATTTGTCCGCTTGTGTGACGTAAGTAAAAGGCGTGGTTTTTAAGAGCATGCGCACCGCAAACGTTGTTCGGCATCTTGGTTGTTTGTTTTTTTATCTTGTTAAGAAAAAATTACTGTTGAAAATTTTCGTCAAAAGACTTTTGTTGAGAAAGAAGACTTGTCAAGGCGTAAACAGTACTGCCTTATAGATTGTGCATTTATTTACTTTTAGTATCTATTTCATAATCTGTAGAAATCAAATAAAAACATTGAGTGTACCATAACCTTAATTAAGAATGTACTTGTTTATGCTTTATTATAATGAAACTCACCACAATATCTAAATAAAAGGAATGAAAATTCCGTTATTTCTTTTCAGAGAAAATGCATAAATCATACAGTACAAGGTACGCATAATGTTTTTGACACTAAAATGTATTTTTTGTATTTATTAGAAGCGTTATACCTGATTTGATACAAACACATTCATATAAAACCGGAAATTTTGCACATAATTTCACAGAATTAGCTAGTTATAGTTAGCATAAATTAGTTAGCGAAAATTCGACCAATTTTTTTCCAATCTGTTGTGAAATATAAATCAATATTCATGGTTTACAAATGGTCAAATCATTATTTGACTAAATCAAGTTTTGAGTCAGGTGTTTTGTATTAATTTGATTTATGTTGCTTTAATGTGTTGTCTTGATGTCTGTTGCTTGCTTTGGATTGGTTTGGGTCTGTTGTCCTGATATAATATATGTTAAAGTTAGCGGTTATCGGGCGGTAGTGATGGGTCGATGAGGCGTCATGAGACGTTTCGACACATTGGCACACTGTATTGATACTGACTTGATACAGTGTCGCTGAATACTGACATCTGCTGGAGTTTGAAAATCCCTACAGGCAATGTCGTTGAGATTTTATGGCCTATTTGATTAGTATTTCATATCTTTTAAGCGTCTTTGTTATGTTTACATACAACCAATAAAAAATGTGAACATGTATTATATTGTGAAGATCTAGTGAACATGTTGTTATGAGGCTTCTGGAATGGTTTTTATTAAACGAAGAATCGTATTGAAATTAAATTGAATTCAGATGGAGAAAGTGCAGGATGAAGCAAAAAGGAAACGCAAGCAAATACGTTTTCTTACGAGTTAAAGGGTAATTTACTTTACAGTCATTTAGCAGACGCTTTACAGTTCCACAAATTCATTCTCCCTGGGAGTCGAACCACTGGTCTACCTACTTGAAAACTTAAAAGATCTGGCCCAGGTTGACGTGTGGTATTGATACCAATAATCGCAAAAGAACAATCGAAACCGTTTGTGCAAACGGCAACCATACTGACCAAAAACACAGAACAATTACGATTCTATGGCTTTCACCAATTCCCCCTTCTTTCTCTTTTTTGCTTTCAATTTGACATACTCATCATTGTCACCCATTTAAAACATTTTGTGTTGGGCCTTTTGCCGGTGTTCTGGAAATTCCTCCTACAGCTCAGAAGTTCCTACACTGACGTCAGTCACTGCTCAGCTGTTCCTAGCTAGCTTGCCGCGCAAGCGCGTTAAAACACGTCAAAACTGAATGCTAACATAAATAAGTACAATATATTGTAACACGTGTGTTAGAACATACGTCACTGCTCAGCTGTTTCTAGCTTGCAAGTTGCGCATGCGCGCTAATGAAACGTCACTTCTCAGCTGTTCTTACCCTTCGCGGCGCGCGATAAATGCACTAAATGAACATAAACACTTATAACAGTACACACGATATTGTACTTATTTATATTAGTATTCAGTTTTGACGTGAACATCTGAACAGTGACATAAGTGTAGGAACTTCTGAGCTGTAGGAGGAATTTTCAGAACACCGGACCTTTATTTCAAACGTGTTTGAAAACCTGGAGAAAAGGTGTGATGTGTGACGATCACTGCTCAGCTGCTCGTGCGCATGCGTGTTAGAACAGACGTCACTACTCAGCTGTTCCTAACCATCACGTTGCGCGTGCGCGTTAAAACTACGTCACTGCTCAACTGTTCTCCACTTTGTCTACTTTTCGCGCTACATGAGCCCCCAAAATTTATACAGAACGGAATGTCCATGGAAAGTAAATTAACTAAAAACAATCCAACACGACATAAGACAGGACCCAACGGAGATTTCTCAGCCCAATGGAAGTCCTGCTGATTCCTCCAGTCGCCGCCAGAGGGAGATAGAGGGCAGAGTCATATTAAGCAGCAGAGGCTATTTAAGCTATTTTTAGTCATTAAAATGTTTCTGTATATTTAGTGCATCAATATAAACTTTGAGTGCAGCCAGGTGTCTGATTAACATGAGCAGCTAATTCATCAAAGCAAAGGTAAGAACATTATAAAGGTTAGTAAAGTACAGAATTTACTCGACTATAAGTCAAGGATTTTTCCTAAAAATTTCGGGCTCATTAAGTGGGGGGCTCGAATTATACGCGCGGTCTACCAAAATAAAAAATAATTTACTCAGAACAGTGCGCAGATATTTCACCCTTTCTCACAAAAATAAACAGCAGAGACACAAGCGCGGTAATTAAATGAACATTTATGACGCAAACTAAATACATCTTTTAGAAAACGGCACAAGCCGTGCAAAGGAGCAGCACTCCGCGCTCTCACAGGCACACACTCTTTCTGCTCAGCTCTCTTCTGACTCTAGTCTCTCGTGTGGGGCTTCACAAATAAACGAGCACAAGGTGGATTTCGAACGTTGTATTTATTCATAAAACACGAGTTAGCATTAGCCGTCTGATTCTCGGGAGAACTCCCTTAAAGGGGCAGAGCACTTTTCCCAGAAATCTTTAAAATGATAATGCAACCATACATACCAATAACAAATAAAACTTAAACATAAATTAACAAAGGCTTACATAGATTAATACCAACATAAACAAACAGGGTTACTTGATTTTTAGGTTGCCTCTACCACCAAAGATGTCTGAATACTTTTAGTATTTCTATAGAAAGGATTAAAGAGCATCTGAACAGGTGTTCTATCATTATTTCCCTGCCCTGCTTTAGTGTCTCCGTGGGCCCCAAATAACCTAAATTGACCCCAAAGAAACCCAAAATTGGGTTTCTACTCATTATTTATTCACTTTTCTCTCATTTCTTTCCCCCGACTTATAAGCGGGTCTAAACAGAAAACCACAATCTCACAGCTGAAGTGGGGGGGTCGACTTATAAGCGGATCGAAAACTTATAATTTTTTTTTTACTGTGTTTTGTTTTTTGTTTTGTTTTTTCCATTTTGCAAAATTGTTAATCACTGCTGTTGTTTATTTTTTTTCCTGCTCATGTCCTTAAACAGTTTTTTTTTTTTTGCTGCTGTTAAGCGCATATATATTTCTTTGTGGGATCAAAAAAGTCTATCAAATCTAATCTAATGTAATACAATGTCGTGCTGATGATGCAGGTGTGTCTCTTCACAGGCATCAGGGATGCAAGTATTGCGTGACGTGGTCACAAACTCGTTTACTCTTAATCACTTTCAACTATGTACTTCTGTTTATGTAATAAAGTAATGATATGTTTACACTTGTGGAACAACAGTACACATCTGTGCATTCATAAATACAAAAGTTTTTCCATTTACTGAAGTACATTATCCACCTCTGTGACGTATATTGTTAGGGACATTGATTTTGCTTTTGTTCCCTGGTCATCTACTTTGATAAACTAGCACAGCCTGTCAAACTCACCCGACGGCCGATCCCATTAAAAACATGTTCAACAGGAAACCATGCTCAGAAACCATCCATGCTACATCATGAACACTAAATTGTCTTCATTTTAGAAAATAACTTTTTAACCGTAAAGCCGCTTTTCTATCTGCGGAAGCTCGGAGTAGGAGAGAGAGGTGAGTCGGAAGATTTTCTATGTAGGTTTCACTTACCAATAGTAAAAAATTCTGTGGAGGTTTACGTTATTTTATGTTTTTAAAGCACTTATGGTGCGCATATTATAATGGGTTTTAATTGTGTGAATGGGTGATAAACAAAACTTTTTCTGTTTCTGCAAAACATTTGAGGTGTTTTACATACATTTGTTGGGAAGTAACAACTTCTCCTGATTGCATTTTTATCAACATTCCACTCTTGATTCCTGGACTGGTCATAAATTTTATTCAGAAAAGATTAAATAATAGTCTTTTTCTTTAAAATTAGGCTGAACGACGTGTTTCATTCACCACACATTTTGCTCATTTGTGGATTTTTGCCGTTTCATGCACACACATTGGGAAAACTTACTCATACAGTAAGTCAGACATAGTTAAACCAGACTTGCAGCATTTAAAAAATGTCGGCGGGTGATCTTTGCTCTGAAGAAGTGTTCGCCTACCTGATGCTCAACTGTGTGTTTATAACCAAAACTTGTCTAACTAGTATTTGTCATTACCGTATTTGGCTTTCAAGAAATCAAACATACCCGTATAAACCAAATCCATAAGTGTTTGAGTAATTTTTATTTACATAAATGAATTTGTCTTGACCACTAGTTCAATGATTATTCAGTGACTAAATATCATCAAAATCTGCACGTTTATGCATCTTTGCAACAGTTTTACCCAAACTTATCCTAAAAATAAGAATGTTTGAAACGTCATGAATATGTTGTCAAGGCCTTGCATCAAAGCTTTGGCACAAACCTATCACATCAAAATCCATATCCATGGGCATTTTAGTATCCTGCCTGTGCTCTTATAGATCCAAACTGTTATGTGCTCAAACCCTAAATTCAGATATTATTACCTCATATTACCCTTGCTCTAAGTAATTTTTAGTAATTTAGTAATTTTTTTTTTCATATTTGTTTGAAACCATTTTCTTCTGATTGCATCTAGGTGATGGCAGAGTTGGACAGTGATCTGTTCTCTGAGCAGGAGCTCACCTGCTCCATCTGTCTGGACATCTTCAACCAGCCAGTCTCCACACCGTGTGGACACAACTTTTGCCAGAGCTGCATTGGTGGCTACTGGGCGACCAGCTCGGTATCCAGTTGTCCTTTGTGCAAACGGGAATTTGAAGGGCGTCCCCAGCTGAGTATAAATCGCGTGTTTGCTCACATAGCTCAGAAGTACAAAGAGATGCAATACGGGGTTCCACCACAAGCCAAGCCGCGGCACAAAGCCAATCTAGCGGAAGCTCCAGCGGGTGATGGCACGGACCAGATTCTCTGTGATGTTTGCACTGGGAAGAAAAATAAAGCTGTGAGTTCCTGTCTCACTTGCACGGCGTCCTACTGTGAAGTTCACGTGCTACCACACCGTCAGATATCCTTCTACGCTTCCCATCGGATGATGAAGCCTCAGGATGCCCTGCGGGGCCGGACGTGTCCGGAGCACGGCCGTCTGTTGGAGGTTTACTGCCGCACGGATGAGAAATGCATCTGTGCCATCTGTGTGCTTGGGGAACACCGAATGCACACCACCGTGTCGGTGCAGACAGAGCGAGCTGTTAAACAGGTCAGAAACCACTTCACTTTACTTCTCTTCAGTTATCGGTTCAGTGTCTATTGTATTAATTCAGATTAGTGCCAAAATATTCAAATGTAATTTTCCAAGAAACAAACCAAAATGTTTCACATTTATGCTAGGTTTTTTTGCGCTTGCAATCCTCATGTTTTTGTTTGAAACTTTTTTTTTGTTTTGTTTTTTTCGTTCGTTTTATTTTTCTTTCGTTTGGACTTCTGGCACATTGGTTCACATGGCTTATACTCTGATTGGCTGGTGAGAATATGAATGATAGCAGTTGACTAAGAAGTGTGGGTGGGTCGAGTTTTACATAGGGTGCTTCTCAATTCTTTATTTCTGCGTCCTCGCGTCCTTTCCTAGCTCCTTGGCTCCACCCCTCTAGGATGCGGGAGAAGGAACAGAGGAAAGGCCGTGAGGTCGGAGAAATCGAATCAAGCAAAATGACATGTCCTTGCTTCCTAAAGCGTCACTTCAAAGCGTCGTCAATTAGTGATGACACCACACCGCTGGATCTGGATCGCACGTTGGTTTGGGATTATTTGATAAATGATAGTGATATTTGTTGTAAAGGTTTAAAACTCCGCTAAATATCAAATATGTCTTTTTTTCATTTGATAAAATTCAAACGTCTACAACAGTTCTTGTATTTTAATAAAACAAACATTTGTGTATTACAATTGTACAGTACACTGAACACAAAACAACTGGCTACACACAATTGTATAATTAAATAAAAATTATTTAAGTATATATTGAAGTTCATAAAAATTCATGCATCATTTGATTAACTGTCTCCTCATCAGTCCTATGTAGAAATAATTTTACACAACAGTTTTAAATGGTAATGTGTTTGTTTCATTTGAGCCCTAACTAAATACACCTAACGAAATAAATAAAGAAATATTTTACAATTACAATAAAGGCATTCAATTCCATTCAAAATTCAATTCAATTCAAAAGAATGTTATAAGAAACTATTATGTTTGCTCCTTTTGTGTGGTACTAATAACAATTTATCAGACCCAGAGAGCGACACGGACTCGACTTTATTGTCAACGAACTGGTTACTTCTTTATTGAATACCGTCACACACCGAACCGCGGATAGATCGGTACATCGCCATCTAGTGGTAATAATATGTATTGCACAACCTCAACACATACATAACAGAAACGTTCGTTTAATGATTAAAAAGCAATAATCTAATAAAATAAACACGTAAAAAACGTGATTAAAATTGGCCTAAAAATTTGTCAAAATCAAACGTAATAAAAACATAACCAGCAATTACAAAAAGTTGGTGAAGATGTGAAGAGGGCGGAGAATTCAGACGCGGGTCGCGCTAAGTGATGTAAGTATTTGTACGTGTCCATTCCTGACCACACAGGCCTTAAAGCACTGCTGCCACCACAAATGTTATGCGCTTTATAGTTGGAATGTCGGATGATGGCGTAACACTTGGGTGAGCAGTGCTTTAAGGCCTGTGTGGTCAGGAATGGACACGTACAAATACTGGCTTGTACAATCCAAATTTATTTGTACACCAACAACATTTGCCAAATAAATTAAGGTGAGAGGAGAAGAAAAAGGAAACGCAAAAAATAACTAGGTGCGTCGTCAAATAAATGAAATTAACATTACCAAAACTCCCACCTATCTTATTTCCCAACCATAGACTAAATAATGAAAATAAAGACAAAGAAAACCCGTGTTCTTCTGCGCATGAGGCGCCTAACTAAACTATACTGACTAATAAACAAACATACAGAGAGGACGACAACACACGGGACTAACACAGAATGGATACACAAATTAAATCGAGTGATCACAAGAAAACACACGCGGACGAATCGGTGACAGAGTGAACTAAACAGCAAACACCAACCACACAATATGACGAACAGGGACTGATTGCAACGTAGAAACAACTTTCCAAAATTCGGGATCAACGGACGTGCCAGCAAGATCGGAGCGACCGAGTGCCACCCGCGTGTTCTGAAAGCTGGATCCTGGTGTTCTGAAAATTGTTCCTACAGCTCAGAAGTTCCTACACTGACGTCACTGATCAGCTGTTCCTAGCTAGCGCCCTGCGCAAGCGCGTTAAAACACGTCAAAACAGAATACTAATTTAAATAACTACAAAATATAGTAACATGTTACGATTATCTTGTGTACTGTTATAAGTGTCCGTGTTCTTTTAGTGCGATTATGTTTATTCATTGATCCAACGCTACAATATCAAAAGTACATACAGCAAAAGTACAGAATGTTTGTACGATCAAGTAGGAGAAGAAACAATAGATATAACGAATTTTTTAACCCTCATGTAGCGCGGAAAGTAGAAAAAAGGAGAACAGCTGAGCAGTGACGTGGTTTTAACGCGCACATGCAGCGCATGGTTCGGAACAGCTGAGCAGTGACGTATGTTCTAACGCGCATGCGCATGTGCTAGCTAGGAACAGCTGAGCAGTGACGTATGTTGTAACGTGCATGCTCAGCGTGCAATGTAGGAACTTCTGAGATGTAGGAACAATTTTCAGAACAACAGCTGATCGCTGATCACTGACGCGTCCCTTCACCGATCTCATGCAACACAAAAACACAACAAAACACTGAGATCCTGAGATCGTAACATCGGTAAAACTCCTCCTCCACCCTCCTCCTCGCCTCCTCACGGTGCAATTAGAGAATTGAGATTTCTTGAGATCTGAGTCCTTTACGATGGCGATGCTCGATCGATTTCCGGGTCATAGGGGGAGGACGGAGGATCGAGGACATGAGGAGGCATATTGAGGAGCACCCATAGTGTCAACTAAAACATCTGAACTTCTGAAGCAAAAAATGGTTTCAAACGAAAACAACAAGTTTTCAAGCGAAAAATAAAAAAACAAACGTAAATGTGAAAGCGAATTTGTGTTTGATCCTATTGGCACTAATCTGATTCCATAAAAGTGGAGGTTTAATTAATTTTTTAAAGCTTTTGTTATTGCCAAATTTTGTTATATTCAATTTTCTGTATTAACCCTCCTCCTGTTATGCTGGCTTCAAAGGGACATCAATAATGTTGGTGGGTCAATTTGAACTCGGGGCCTTTTATTATGCATATAAGTCTCAGAAACAAAAAAGTTAACTAAAATAGTGTGTGTATGTGTGAGAGAGTGTATGTGAGTTTGAGACATGTATTGTGTCTCAATGTTGCAAGGAAACAAATAGTATACGTCTTATTCAGCCCGTGGCCATCATCTTGAATCGAAACGAGGCTGTGAGGACTACAATCTTATCTTGTATTCATCCTCTCACAACTAATATTGTCGAGTCCTGGGCTGAAGAAGGATCAAGTATTTCCAGGAGTGTTCCTTGACGAGTTATATGCACGATGTTGAAGGTAAAAAGAGACGATTTTTTTCGACTTTCTTGTGAGGTTAGCTTTTGCTTAGCATGCTGCATAGAGGATTGCGATAAAGCTATTGCATTTTTCATAACTGGTTTACAGTGAAGAGAAACGAAACAGGCTGTAGACAACGTACAATGCAAGTTGTTATAAGTGGCAGAAATATGGGTTATTGTATTTAAGGAGTGTATATGTTAATAATAATAATAATAATAATAATAATAA
>SOMO01000218.1:151428-161486 GCA_028128575.1 Paedocypris carbunculus | reverse complement strand
TTTTTTTTTTTTCAAAAGTCTAAAATGCTATTATTTTGTTACAGGTTTTTACAGATTTTTTAATTATTTTATTACAGGAGAGTTAATAACAGAAGTAACTCCATTGAACCATAAGAAAGCATGTTCATCAACCTCAGAGAAGCCTGTCTGAATTTGTGCCCCGAGGCCACGCCGATTGTCCTCATTTTTGGAAATCAAAATATGGTCACCCTACATTAAATTGATTTCCATTTTTTGTTATTGCTCCTGAGTTGAAATGTAACAAAACTGGTTTAAATTTACGTGCATTTTTGACAAATTACAGTGTGTTAGGTGATGAGTCGAAACAAAAGAACTGCTTGGGTCTGTGTTTACGTGTATGAGAGCGGAATCTTGTCTCTCTTGGCGCAGCGGAGGCATCAGTCTCACTGGCTGACAGGGTTACTGCCAGATTCTTAATGTTTACACCTCCCTTTGAGAGCTCCATCAGATCTCCGGGATCAATTTTTTCACTTTGTGAGTCCACTGTGCTTACGTGTGCTCATGTGTTGGAGACACGCAGAAGGGTTGGATGTAAAGAATATGGAATTTGAAATATTAACTGCCAGTGTGATTGAACATGACTCCCTTATCACTGTGTTGCCAGGTAGGTGCATTATAACTATGACTTATCACCCAAGAGAGCAACAGCAAGTATATAACAAGATTTCAGACGTGACAAACACCACCCGCAGGACACACCGTACCCGACCTCTCGTAGGCGGCATAACAACACGTCCTAATCTCAGCACATGCACACAGGCAAACCTTTACTGCTGATTGTGTCCTTTTACATCTCTCTTTCTCTCTCTCTCTTTCTTGCTCTTTATCTCTCTTTTGCTCGCTCGCTCTCTCTCTCTTTAGCTCGCTCTCACTCTCTCTCTCTCTCTCTCTCTCTCTCTCTCTTTTTCCCCCTCTCTCTCTTCCCTCTCTCTCAAAATTTCTCATCTCAAAATGTCTTCAGATAAGTGAAATGTCCATACAGAATATGTACATCTACTTTACAAATTGTGTATACAGGGAATTATGTACATTTAATTTACAATGTGTATACAGTGAAAGCTTCTTTGCACTTTTCGCACAGCCCATATGAGTATATGGAAGTGTTTCGGGTCTGGGGAGTTACTCTGAAGAATTTGGAAGCTTATCATGTTGCATGTAGGAAAAACGGACCAACCTTGCTTCAAGCCATGGACTGCTGACCTCTGGCCCGCGTGTTAAACTAAAAACAGATGCTTTCAAACTGACTCATTTCCGGCTTTAAATAAGCTGGTGGGGAATTCTATCTCTCTCCCTCTCTCTCTCTCTCTCTCTCTCTCTTGCTCTCTGTCTCCTCCCTCTCTCTCTCTCTTGCTTCATATTTTTCTTCACATTATGTTCAATAATAATATTCATTATGACGCTTTTAAATTAATGGATGGATGGATGGGCAGGCAGACTCTGGATAAAAAAAGCAGAGCTGGATAAAAAAAAAGTACTATTGTATTACAGTTCAATATCTTGAGTATATGCATTTTTGTGACATTTGTCATTATATGCACAATATCTTTGAGTATATGCAAGTAAATACATATGTGCATTTCTAACATTCTCTGCATCCGTGTCGTAATTAATATGAATAGCATGAAATTGCATTCATGTACTTTACGTAATGCCTTTTTATTTCCTCGCTGTGACCCTGAAACAGGTAAAAGTGGTTTCGGAAAGGAATGAATGGATGAATTGATGGGTGGAAAGCCTGTCGGCCTTGGAAGGTCACTATAGAATTGTGTTTACTCTTTCGAAAAATGTTTACATGGTGTTCTTCCTGTGAAAGCTCACCAATGAAGAGCGGGAAGGAAATAAATGCACACGGATTGACATGAAGGATCAGATGAGGCTTTATAAAACTGTGTTATAGCTTCTCGAGCTTCGTACAAGCCGAGGACTGGATTCTTCACCATTGTGTTTGATAAATAGTAAAAACTTGACACATCTCAGTGTGACAGTCTATATATTCTCATTGGTTTTTTTTTTCTACATTTTTTCTAAATGTTTTTTTTCCTAATTCCTAAATTTTCCTAATACAGTTTTTTTTCTGATTGCCTAGGCACATTTTTTGTAACTATTGGCTATTTTTGCAAAACTCTACACACAAATAACAAAATCTTTCACCCAATTATCAAAACATTGTAGATCTCTTGCAAAAGCGATCACAGCTAGATCAACTCTTCACACCTTCGTAAAAATGGTGTTTTTGTGTCAATCAGTACACACAAGCCATCATCTACTGAGCACACAATGCAACAACTGCACACTGATGACTTACTTTACTTTTTACTTTACAGTAATTTAGCAGACGCTATTATCCAAAGCGACTTACATTTCATTACAATTGCTACAATTTAACAAATTCTTGCTTTCCCTGGGAATCGAACACATGATCCAGTGTTTGAACCCATGATCCAACACTAGAGCTCTACAGACTGAGCTACTGGGAAAGCTGTAATTGTATGACTTCAAGTATTGTTTATTCACACTCATCAAAACCAAGAGAAAGTCTGAACACAACATAGTAATTTCCCAAAAAAAGGGAAAAAAAGACGATAAGCCTACATCGTGTCATTTTTCTAGGTCCGGCCACAAAATTTTGTCCACATTGCATGCGATATCCTTCAATCTAAGTCACCGGGATAAATATCTCCTTGAATGCCGTATCCAGGCCTGACATGATGCCTGGTCAATATCTCCACATGCCTCCACCATTGTCTGTGAAAGGGCTACCTGTTGATGAGGATGATAGTCGTATATGACAGTCGTACAACTCCTCGATGGGATTGTAGGAGTGAAGAGTATGGAGGGAGGTTGAGTGTCATGGAGGATGGGTGGTCTGTAAACCAGTTTTGGACCAAAGAAGCTCTATAGAAGCTTACATTGTCCCACATGATGACATGTCAGGTCTGCTCTGGTCTCTGAACAGTGAGTATGTCATGTAAGGTGTCAGTGCTGTCTGGGCCTATGGTTGCATGATGGTGAACAACACCATTTTGGCGTATAGCTGAATGCATTGTTATGTTACCACCATGTTGTCCTGGGACATTGATGATGGCACAGTGTCCAATAATGTTCCTGCCACGTGTACTGGTTTTATTCAGGTTGTAATCGGCCTCATCTACAAAAAGTAGCTTGTTTCTAAATGTCCCAGTGATGCTTGCCACAGTGTAGTGACTCAAATTGGGCTGAACCTGTTGGCCAGCTTCCCTAAGGGTCATCCCATGGTTGATGACATGGTCCACTATAGTAGCACTGATGTCATCAGATATTCTATTTCTTACTCTTCTTACCCTTCCTCTTTCCCCTAATCTTTCTCTTTTTGGTCCTCCTTGTCCTCTTTCTCTATCTTCCTCCAACCCTCTCACTTCTTCAACTCCATGTCCTCTTGCTCCAACTTCTTCACCTCCACGTCCTCTCCCTCGGCCTCCTCTGATTCTTACTCTTCTCACTCTTACTGCTCCCTCCATTGTACTCCACATAGACAGCTTACCTGTGGCTTATGTATAGTGCATGGGCTGATTGCAAAGTGAACTAATAATCTAAAACAGTTTTCACATGTGAAAGTGTGCCAGAAAGTTAACCAAATAGTGTTACAGTGTTACTATACCTTAAACAAAGTGTAACCATACCTTAAACAAAAGTGCTGCTTTGCACTTTAGTTGCAATTCTGTAACACACTTTCTCCTTTCTGTAACACACTTGCTCCTAGACACTACACACTATTTCATACATAAGACACTTAGTTCAAAAATGAAATCTCAGGGTACCATTGGGAAAACACATCTATTAAAAACACAACACACATTGCTTAATTGAAAAGACGCTGACACACACCTGAAAACACTTACTTACAAAACTGAACACCAATCAGTCAGCTACAAAAAGACCTCAGTTAAGCCATATTGAGAACTTTGCAAACATGGAGGCAGAGAGAGCTAGAGGCAGAGGAAGAGGAAGAGGAAGACGAGGAGAGCGAGGAGGACGTGGTCGAAGAGGCCACACAAGGACCATTATTTCGGATGATATAAGAGCAACTTTGGTGGACCATGTCATAAACCATGGCCTGACTATGAGGGAAGCTGGTCAGAGAGTCCATCCAAATCTAAGCCGTTTCACAGTTTCATCCATAATAAGGACATTCCGACTGGACAACAGGTATGTCTTCAACTCTACTGTACTCAGACTGTCTCTACAGTATTTACAGTACTGTACCATATCACATTACTATATTACATGTATTGTATTCCAGGGTGGCTAATGCTCCTTTTCCAATAAAGTGGTAGTTTTGTGAAACATACCGTGATAACTTGTTGAGATGTTCCAGTACTGTGTATGGTAAATACAGTAAAGTTCAGTATACACAGTACTGGAAAAAGCAAATGAGAACAATTTGTGGTTGCATTTTCCTACAGAATGGCTAGAAGACCTAATGGGGTAGACGCCAACGCCTGTTCACCCAACAGCAGGAACTTGCCATTGTGAACCTAGTCAGGGCAAACAATGCAATCTGTCTCCACCAGCTACAGCAACAAATACTTGCAGATAGTCAAGTATTCAACAATATAAATCGAGTAAGCATTACAACAATCAGCCGCATCTTGGTAAAGCACTTCATCATGACCATGAAGCAATTGAGATGGCGCGTATATGACCGCCAACCACATGCCCGTATGCCCATTCTGCAGGCGATGGAACAGGCCTGCGGAGACATTGAGGTAAGGACTATCCAGGGATGGATTCGACATGCAAGGGGATATTTTCCCCGCTGCTTAGCAAGAGAAGACATTGGTTGTGATGTTGATGAGATCCTGTGGCCGGACCCCAAAAGACGGCATGATTCATAAGTCCACTTGCACACAATTTACAGTAGTGTTTACAGTAGTGTATTGTTTGTTTTTTATTTTTGATTTAACGGAATTGAATGTACTGTAAAATATACTACTGTTATGTAATGATTTTGATTTTGGTTGTTGTGAAAACATGCCCTCTGTGGAACTGAATAAAAACATTGAAATCAAAAGACTGCAGTTTTTTATATAAAGTAGACTAGTGTGTTGCTGGTGATCTGAAAGTGTATTCATATGATGCAAGTGGGTATCATTTTGTTATCAGAGTTACATTTTGACAAAGGATTGTTAGGTTTTGATTGCAGCGTTTCAATTTGACATAGATGTGAATGGTTTATTTCCCAGTGTTGTGTCTTATTTGCTTGTGTGTAGAGTTTTGACACAATGAGCCACATTTAGCAAAACGTGTGTAAGCAATGGGCAAAAACTGTAATGATAGCAATACATGTGTAGAATTTAGCTAAGAGTGAGTTGGAAATTTGATAATTGAGTGTAAGCAGTGAATTGTGTTTAAAGTTCTGCAAAAAGAGTCTTGTGCAGTGAATTGTGCCTTCAAAAATGCAAAGTGTGTCACTCATCAATTCCCCAAAACGAGAACATGAAGTTATAAAAAAATATACGCTGATCCTAGAAATCGTTAGACCAACCCATCATTACAATATTCCAGTACAGAGATGTAGTGAAAAGTGTATTTACGTACAGTGTACTGTGGTGTGGTGCAGTACAGAGAGCTAAAGTAAATGTTCTCACATTTTCTTACTTTGACATTTTTTCAATCTATAGGTCCACTGGAGTTTACGGATGGACAGGACTAACAGCTCTATAGAACATATAGTCATACAGTAACTGTTGTCAATATTTACGTACTGTTCAATAGATATGACCAATCTTTGTTTTTGCTGAACACCTTGATGTGTGTTCAGCATTCTGCTGTACAGTTGAATCTCAATGAAAATGTGTTGTCTAGTTGTGTTTAACTAGGTGAAAGTGTTTGTGGTTTTGTCAAAAGAGTGACTGATTCGACCAGTGTGTTCAAGCAATTGAGAATTTGGTTCAGACAATAGAATTTAGTGTCTTAGCAATTGAGAAAAACTGTAATATTATTTTTATTATTATTATTAATATTATTTTTAATCATTATTATTTATTTTAAAAAAAAATCTCTTTTTTTATTGACTCTTTTTTCCTATATCGGAACACAAGTGAACATTGTGTGTTTTTTTTTTATTTTTTTTATTTTAAAAACTCTTTCCTAATTCCGCATAGCAGCTTTGTGTTGGTCTGGGACTGAGAAAAACGCTATATAAAAACTTGAACTTATTATTTTTGCCATTGTTTTTGATATCATGTGTAACTGTATTTACACAATTTTAGGGCTTGTAATAATCAATTTTAGCGCCTCGTTTTTACATAACATGTAATTATTTTGCATGTGACGTGCGTAGGTATATGGTTTACATTTTAGTCTATTTGGAATCATCTAACAAATTGTTCTGATTTGAGTTTTGTATTGTGTGTCGTGTGTGTGTGTGAGAGAGAGAGAGAGAGAGAGAGAGAGAGAGAGAGAGCATATTTTTAGGTTATTAGTGGTATCTCAGGTAATGGCAGTTTAAGAAATAATACCATTCGAGAGCGATTGCTGAACACAAACTTACACGTGGCGGATTAAACCATCAATAAACACTATCAGTAGAGGGACTGCAGACTAATGATTTATACTATATAACATGGGACTGATCTCTATCAGATTGATAAATAGGCCAACGAATCATGTTGCAGCAAACCCACTGCATGTCCATACCCCAATAAGTGATGATAAACGGCTGCCGTCAGAGTTATTTATGCATTAAAAGAGGCCTGGTATTGGCCCACGGTGGGGTGGAGTTTCCATAGTCATTCATTCAGATGGTAGGTGGTCTTTTTTTTCACTCTCTTTATTTTCTTGGTCTCATCCTCCCCTGATCTAGAGGTTATGCTTAACCTCCCTCACAGATGGCCGAGGGATGCATCCCAGCCGAAGAGAGGCCTGTTCTTCATCCACACAATCTCTATCGTTGGACGTGGAGATATGCACTTGGGGGAAATGAAAGCCATAAATGGGCTTCTTGTTGCACACACTCCATCCTACATTCTGTTTAATGTGCGTGTGTCATTATTGTTTAGTCACAACTAATAATGCATTTAACATAAAATTAAATTACCGTATTTACGTGAATATTAACACCCCTTTTATTTTGTCGAATTTTTTTACCTTGTAAAAACTTTAACTTTATATGACAACAAATATGGATTGCACCTACAAACCACTACCGCTTAGCTTTGCGCAACCGACTACAAACGAGACCAATGTGTCATCACAGAAAGAATCGAGACAGTCGAAAATGAAATACACGGGCAAGCAGTAAAAAAAATCAAAGGAACAGACACAATCAAAATGCTTGGTTGCTGCACAGGGGATAATAATCCTTCCTCTTCACACGATGTCGGATAAACGGAGAGCTTCAAACAGGCCTGAGCTTGAAACTAATGTTCTGCACATGTGTGTAGTCTGACTGGAGAGCAAAGAATTTGAGAAATTATCTCTTATTCAAGTAAAACAATATAACAATGATACAAGTCACAAGTTTGGTCTTTTTAGGAGAATATTAATGTATTTGTACAAGAAACTGTCATGATCTACGCTGGCAGTGACTCACGCCAGCGGAAAGACTTTGATTTTGAACCCGTTCTGAGCTGTGAATTTCACCCTAAACTCTGGTTTCTGGTTTGTTTACTTTCAGTCACTTTCTGGTTTGGGCTCTCTTGTTAATCATCTGTTTCAGCTGTTTTGGTTTGATCTTTGGTTTGGTCACTTGTGTTCTGGACCTGGTTTGCTGGTTCAGATGTCTGAGTCCTGAGCGTTGCGTTGCAACTGCATTTTGTTCGCCACCAGTGACTGTTAATTTTGGCTTAATATTGTTTTAATCCCCATGATTGCACTTGGGTCTAAACTCCTGTTCCTCTCTCACCCCACCCTGACATTACAAACTCGTCATTAAAAGACCCAGCAACGATGCTACATGTGGGAGTCGTACGGATCGACAAGTCATTGCCCGTGGTGGAACCTCAGTCAAAGCAGTATGGCCCAGCAGCTGATGGTGGATCACGCCATCAAAGTACCTCACACAGGTGGCAAGGACACCTTCCCATAGCCTAATTCTGCACTGAGTTCATGCGGTTTTGGAGACCGCTGCAGGTTCCTGACAAGGATCTGAAGGAGCTGTTCAATGTTGCCCTCAACAAGCCTTTTCATTGTGCTGTCATGGCTGGCTTGGGCAAGACTTTGTGCTGTTTGCAGTAACCTGGGAGGACGTGGTCGAGAGAGGACACATTTTCCCCAACACCTTCCTGGTCTATAGCTTGCTGCAAAATTTGATGAAGTGTTTTGGCCCTGGATTGAACCTGGTAATGCGGAACAGCCAGAAAAGCCGGACTGACACGCCGGAAGCACCAGAAGACATCTCACCAGCTCATCCACACGTGCTCAGACCCTCCAATCACTGCTCGTGATAAAGGAAGAAGGCCCAGTCAAACTGTTGTCAAGTCAGGACAGCCAGCCTCTTTTCCCTTTTCTCGGCCTTGCCCTTTTCAATACCTTTCATCTCAGTCTCCTGTCTTTCGCTCTGAGTCTCGTGTCTTTCGCTCTGAGTCTCCTGTCTTTCGCTCAGAGTCTCCAATCTTTCGCTCGGAGTCTCCTGTCTCGCGCACACCATCTCCGGTCTTGCGCACACCTCTGCTTGCTTTTCGTTCCTTTTCTTTTCAATCTCTCTCTTTCCGTTCTCTCTCCCGCTCGTCTTTTGTCTTTTGTGCTTGTTCTTCACGCTCTTTCTTTGGTTTTGCACCCCATGTATCTCGGCTCTCTGTTTCACCTCTAGCATCTCAGAAATGTTTTTTTTTATTACGTATATTCGCAGATTCATTTTTCCCGACCATATCTCGGCAGAGAATGCGAGACGGAATTCGCCAGACGCGTCTCTGCGTGGAGATGCGAATCTATATGTTGGACGTCCCCCCGCGACCACCGCACGAGCCCCAGCGGCGGGAAACGCGCGCTCGCGCCTCATATCCCCCATTGATGACACGTGCGGCGGGGAGATGTTTGTTAACATTACTTTTGTTAACTAATTATTATAATAATAATAATAATAATATGAGTATTTGTAGGGCGCTTTTCACAGTTTTAACTGTCTCAAAGCGCACGTGTAGTTGAAAGGAAGTGTTGTCTTTTTATTCATTTGATCGTCTGGATTGTTAGTGTTAAGTAAATGACTGCGGTTTATGACAAGACAAAGACCTAAAAAATCTAATTAAGTGTTGAATAAATATGTACATGTTGTGTCTCTACTTCGCGGATTTTCACCTATCGCAGTTAGGCTTGGAATGTATCTACCGCGATAAACGAGGGATTACTGTAGTTCTTTGATATATTTGTTTAATTTGCTCTCGTTGACTACCCTTATTTACTCAACTATAAGTTGAGGATTTTTCCTAAAATTTTCGGGCTCAAAGTGGGGGGCTCGACTTATACGCGCGGTCTACCGAACTAGAAAATATTTTACTCAGAACAGTGCGCGAGCACAGCACAAGCAATAGCTCTCCACATTGGGTGCTGGCTGCGCGCGCGGTCTCTCGGTCTCTACCGCACACACATACAGGCTGCGTGCGCCTCGCGTCTCAGCTCAGCTCTTTAAATTAAGGTAAAAGCGTGGGGCTTTACAAATGAACGAGTCACACTCACGGTGGATTTCAAACGTAGTATTTATTCCCAAAACACGAGTCAGCAGCGCTCGGGAGAACTGCATTTCTCTTTAAGGGACAGGAAGATATTCCCACAAATCTTCCAATCTTTCCCGCAACCATACCAATAACAAATTAAACCTTAAACATAAATAACAATAGCTTAAATAGATGAAAACAAATCTAAATAAATAAGGTTAATTTGAATTTGTGCTTCTTTTACCACCAAGAATGTCTGAATAGTTTTATCATTAAGGAGTAAAGAGCATCTGAACAGGTCGTTGTGAAAATATAAAGTGATGATATTTTAAGGGTCACTTCATTTATGTCTTTTCACTTTTCTCCCCCGTCTTATAAGGGGGTCTAAACAAAATACCACAATCT
>SOMO01000218.1:125629-138454 GCA_028128575.1 Paedocypris carbunculus | reverse complement strand
AGACAGACATTTACCGGGGTTTTTCCTCCGCGCAGCGTCACTACGGCAGCGGAATTTAGTCAAAATGCGCAGTCGTTTTTGCATTTGGTGCGGTTCAAGTTCAAGCGCTCCGAGACCGCTTTCACACCACCAGCGAACCGTAGCAGAGTTCGTTTGGAAGCGTACCGAGACCAGCTTTTTTCTTGGTCTCGGTACGCTTGTTTGGTCCGCTTTTGGTGCGGAACAGAGTTCGACTGCCGCTTTCACACCTGCCCAAACCAACCGTACCAAACAGGGAAACGAACTCTGGTGCGATTCAATCGAACTAAAAAAGGCAGGTGTGAAAGCACCCCTAGACAACTAGAAGATTTGAGGCAACTTACTTGCATTAGCAGGGTAACTCGAAGAACAACAAAGATCAATGGCGCAATTCAGATACGTTGCTACAGCTTCCGTACGTTGACTCCAAAGGCTGATTAACAGCTTCAAAAAAAAAGAGAGAACACTGAAAGACTCTAGTGAGCAATACGAAAACCATTTAATTGTTTGTGATTAACTCCCTTTAGAGTTGAGGGGGTTAGGATTACATGCAGCTAAAAGTCATTGCTCTGCCACAATAAAGTGAAGAAATTGGTTGGCTATTGCTATTCAACACCTCGCCTCGTACTTTCTCGAGGATACCCGGGCTATACAGCGGTGCAAAGCTCTGGGGGTGGAAATTGGAGGTTATGCTCCTCTTTTCCCTCATACTGTTGTGCTATAATCCCACCCTGGAGGAAGTAGGATCCCAAGTGAATGTTAGGAAAGCTGGGCAACTTTGTTTGGACTCTGGATGGCTGACTGGATAACTCACATAAAGGGCTTGTGAGTGCACACAAACCCATGGATGTTCGAACAAAAAATGTAATGCACTACCATGTCATAATCTCCGCCTTTGCCCAGTGGCCCAATTTTAATCCAGCCTTTGATCCGCCCCCTAATCTCTGATTACAGACCAAGTGCAGAAGGTGGGGTGGTGGGTGCGCTGCCTGGTAGGGAGGATTCTTTCACATCCCACTGGGAATTTGCCCACTTACTGGGCTTTCTACCATGGGTGGGCAGAATTAGACCCTAATTCCCATTTTGTGAAAATTATGAATACCGTGTACATAGGGAAGCGCATTGTGGCTTTAATCAGAACAATTAGCATTCTTCTAATGTTGTCTCTTGGTGTAGAGAGAGGAATTACTATTTTTTTTTCTTTAAATTGCGTCATGGTATTTTCATCCATTAAGGTTACGTATTTTAATAGCATATTGCAATTCTCATTATGTCATGAAAATGTGTGTAGATAGACCGGGTGGCATCTTTACGTGTCTTTGTTAGCTCTGTCTGGGTAAAATTAAATTCTTTAATTGATTTAACTGTTTTCTTCTTACAGACCAGTAACACACATGATGGGGAGTGTGAACTGGGATAAACTGGCCACCTCTGCCCCCCAGATTTTCCACAGAGATGCTGGGAATGACAATCATTTAAATCAAAATCATAAAAGATGACTGTCTTGAAAGATTGGTAACCTCGATTAAAATTGGATTGAGAGACTGCTAATCTTGATAATTGTCCCTTTTTTGTATTAAAAGCTGGTTGTTTTTGTTAGAACTGCCACAAGGATGCCCACTGCTCCGGGTTTGTGTGTGTGTGTGTGTGTTTGTGTGTGACTTTTCAATCACAATTTTCATCTTCATGCCACTTCAGTGTTTGCGTTGTGTTTTAACGCGTCGTTATTGTTTCCCCCGCACTCTTAATTCACTCCTTCATTGTTAATTTCTGTCTTGTCAGTTTATTGATTGCCACCTGTGTATTATTATTTTCTCTAACCTATTTGTTTTTGTTCGATCCCCTCACCTGTTGTCAGTCTCTTTCAGTTGTGTGTTCGCTTGTACTTAAAATGTATGTTTTGGTCCTCGTCAGTTTGATAAATTACTTGTCATTTGATCTAAAGCAAGATTTTTCATTCAGTAATATATTGTTACTGAATATATTTGGAACATTTGTGTCTGTTAATTAATTTACTATTTAAACTAGTATTGTTTTTTAATTTTATAAATTTTTCTAGCCACTGTCACATTGTTGCTTAGTCACTGCTGATAGCTAGAGAAATGCATATTATGCATTAATGCGTAATTTTATGCAAAAACAGGAAGCTGTGGAAGCGGGACTAGTGATTTAGAAGCCACTGCTATCCAAACAAAGACGTTGATGAGATGCCTCAATTGAATGAGATACGTCAGCAGTTTTCTCCCAGTAATTTATTAATTTGTACAAAAATCTGACAGAAGAAATACCAATATGGTCTGTAGATTGTACAGCACATTTACAGATAATTTGACATAACCTTGAGCAATTAGCATTAGCAAGAAACCATTTTGGTAAAGGCAACCAATTTGTGCTTTTTGGACAATTATTGCAGAGTATGTACATTGGAGTAAAGGTATTGGCAATGAGTGCTACTGATCTGAGAGTTATGATCTTGATTCATCTTGTCAAATGTTTTCTACAATGGCCTCATTTACGAGCAGTCGATAATATTGGGATCTTTCAAATAAATGGCATGACATTACAAATTGACTTTTGACCAGGTGCAGATGTTTACAACCGATGAACTATGCAGTGCTTGGCACTTATCGTTTTCTATCTGATTTATTATGCTTCTAATTATGGTAATATAGTGAGTCTGGCTTACAGTTGTGTAATGAAGATATATACGCACAATGGAAAAACTGTTCTAAATACAATACATATTGAAAGAATCAGTTCCCAAGAGTCAATTAAACCTAATTTTAAATGAGGCTCAACAAAGCAATTTAACGTCAGATTATTGTTTAAAAAATGTCTTTTAGCTTTACAATATTTTAATATTTCAAAAATAAATAATTTAATCAAATGTGTCTCCAATAATATTATATACAATTAACTTTCTCAAATACGCCGTTAATTACAGTTCTAAATATACATATTAGTATATTAGTGTTCAGCCACACACTAGTTAATTTCGCACAATATGTTTTGCCATTCTAAGAAATAATTGCTCTCCATTGGTGTAAACATATCATTTATATATCACCAAAGCTCTCGTTGTCACTTTCATTTGAACTTGAATCATCCTCATATTAGACTACAGTGAAGGATGGTGAAATAGTTCTTTATTTCTACTTAATGAAATGAAGATTCAAATTAACATGGCCGTGTTCTAGATGGAGCCACTGCTTTCACAAGGGTGAACAGCGCCTTCACAGAGAAATGTGCGGACAGTTTGAAGACTAAATTGTTGTCAGAACTTTGCTCTAACTGACCGACAAGCACAATTTTAGGCCTTGTGGTGCAAAGAATATAATAGAATACAATGCCTTTATTGTCATTGTGGCACAGGGTTGTACAAGTATTGCTACTCCGTTTGGTGCAAAAAGAAAGATGTGATAACATATAGCAAGATATACACACATTTTCCAACAGGTAACACTGTTTTTTAAAAAAGCTTTAATTTACGTGTTTCACCGCAACAGTAAATGGAGGATTAATTCAGAATTCGGTGGAATCAAAATTTACTCTGTTAAAATGTATCAAATAGTAATCAAATGTATCAAAATAAATTATAAATTTATACGATTAATAAAATTGTTCAAATATGCACGTAAATAAAAGCACCAATTTTTCCACAATTAAAGTAAGAAAAAATCACAAATAAAGATTGTTTAAAAAAAGTTTATTTATATATAGCTTTTCTCACAAAGCCTGCTATGAGGAATTAGGAAAAAATGAGTCTTTAAAAAAGAAAAATGTCCATTGTTCATCTGTGTTCAGAATTAGGAAAAAAAAAGTCAATTAAAAAGAAAATTGCCCAATGTTCATCTGTGTTCAGACTATGGGCTATGACCAGAAGAGACAGTGGCTAGGAAAAGAGATTGTGTCCTTTTTTCTTTCTTTAAATAATCGTTCTGGAGGAAGACAATACATACATGCTGGCAGTGGCTAAATAAAGTGTTAGAAATCGAAAACCAAACAAAATACAAAAAATAATATTGGAACAAACGGAGACTACAAACCAAATAGTAGGCACATATTAGCGTTACCGGCTAGAAACAAAGTCCTTGGCAAACAAAAGCGTCGGAGCTGAAAGAACGATTGAAAACAGCCAAAACTGAACGATTGAAAGTACCAAGACCAGGGCACAAACACAATCAAAACGCTTGGTCTCCTGCACAGGGCAAATCAATGCTTCACAAATAAAGCGGCTGATAAAGAGTTTGGCTGAAAATGGCTGCAGCACCGCTGACTGGAGTGCAAAGGCTCATTGGAAGCGAAGAATGTTTTTTCACCCAAATAAAACGACATTGAAGTGAATAGAGTCACACATTTATATGGAAGTTTTATTAATTTATTTGTTTATTTATTTTGTACCTGATAAATCAGGATGATGCTTTTGTGTGGCATACAGTACTTGTATAATTGTTATTTACATAGAGTAACTTAGTGACATAGATATTTACCTGCCCACGTTGTACAGTTTGTCACTCCACATGCTTTAAGACAACGTGTGTAACCTAACTAACCTAGTTAACAAACGACCAGCCAAGTTTTCTTGTTCCTACTCCTGCAAAAACTTAATTTTCTTCTTGTAAAGAGACTGTATTTGACACTGTGAAGCATGAAACTTAAGCTAATTCTGTCAACTAGCTGGGAGGGTGGGCTATCAGTGCCATGGCCGGTAATCCAGATAACGCCATGGTGTAAGCTATTACTCAAAACTAGGCCTGCTAAGCCTTTAGGGGACTCAGAACAATATCAGGTCAGAATAAGAATGGAGTCTAAATGACTTGGCATGGCAGTAATGTAAATGAAGCCAGAGCTTTGCTCCAACAGCAGGAAGGTCACGGTCCAGCTGTCAGCTCATGTTTAGGAGTAATCGTTTATATGCCAACCTCCTTCTCGTGCTCCCTCTCTTATGCTCATTTGCTTTCTCACTTTATTCACTCTGCATGTGTCTCTGCACAGCCCCATCCTAATCTGTCTTGCTCAGCATATGCTTTTCCTCTACTTCTACCGCATTCATTTCGCTGGTGATGCAGATGCTGTGATTGAGAATTTGCTCTGCTTTATAATACAAACTTTTTTTTCGCGGATTGGCAGTCCACTCCTGTGTTAATTTTTTTGAGGAAATATTTTCATGTTCATTTAAGACACTTTTTCCCTGACGGAAACAAAACTAGAACTATATAAAAGCTCCTCACCAGGGACAAAAACTATAACTACATTTGTTGACACTTTCGTCAACGAAATAAAAACGAAACAAAAATGCCTTTTGAGACGACGTCCAATCATAATCCGAGCTTACACGCAAAGAGAACCAATCAGGATACGGAGTCTCAGCTGCAGGAAGAGCACGGTGACTCTGTGAGCTGGCGAGGTAGTTATAGAGGCAAGTTTCTTCAAAAATGTCTTCTCTCGGCAGGAAAAAGCGCTCAGATAAAAGGATTCAATTCACATTTAACGCAACCTTAAAAAGAACTATCTGTATACCGTGTAAAGCAACAATCACGGGCAGAAATACAACACACCTGAAGCGTCATCTGCAGATGAAACTTCTTTTTTCACCGTGCAAACCGTATTTAATTTCCTCTTTGTTGGGGTTTAATTTATGAGAATGTTTATAATTAACTACGTATTCCGATTTCTTAGATATAGCAACTTTAGTATACATTTAGAATATATAGCACCTATAATTTCATTCACTAAATCTTTACAGTAATTTAGTCAAATAAAATGTTGTTGTATTTAGCCGACTAAAATTAGACTAAAACTAAAAAAAAATAAGATGACTAAAATGGGACTAAAAACTGGGTTTTAGTCAAAAGACTAGGACAAAAACTAAATAAAAAATCTTTGTCGAAATTACCATTGGTTCACTCGAGGAAAACCGCCTCGCTCGGTGTGTACAGCCTCTTTTTAGGAATAACCCACACACACACACGTGCCGTTATCAGTGCTATCATCACTTCCATAGTTAGCCTCAACCACCGCCAGTATCCGTTACACCCTACCGCTGCCCCAATCGTGCATGTCATGCCGCATGTTGTGTTCAAGTTCTTTCTGGAGAGTGAGTCTAAACAGCTGGTGCTTTTTGGGGCATAAAGCTTCAGGGCTTGGGACTTAGTGGCCCTCTCAGTTTCAGATCATCATCTGCTTGGAATCCCAAATTTCCTGCAGGCTGATCAAATGACAGCTCTGTTCATTGCGTCCTTTGATATACGGACTTCCATCTCACTGGACTTTCAGCAATGGGATTTGGGCTTGACAACACAGTCAGTGTGACCTCTGCCCAACACACACACACATGACGCACATATGCATTTATAAACAGCGGACCGGGGCCCCTGGAAACATTGGACCCCTTTCACAACCACCCCACCCCAGCCCGCCCAGAAGTAATTTACCAAATTTGTTGCATGGTGATATTGTTTTTCATGGAGACCCACTTAGTGTTGGATTGCACACTGGATTTTTCAATTATGTGGTTCATTTCACCCTGTCGTTGAGGCTTTACCCTCTTTAGGATTGATTAAAAGCAGAGGATGCTTTAATAACTTTTATAAGAAGGGCTGATATCCTATGTCCTGTTTTTATTACAGCTTTTTGTTGCTTTCAAAGATTTCGAAAATGGAGACCCATCACCTACACTGTGACTTCATCTCAGTGAGCTCATCACATATTACGAGCCTACACGTGAGCTGCGCTCACAAAACTCAGGCCAACTTATAATACCGCGAATCTCCAAAATCAACAAGTAGGACGATTCTTTTGCATATTTAGCACTAAAACTATAGAATGTTCTGCCTAGCACAATTTGAGAATCAGTAAGTCAATTTAAGTCTTGGCTGAAGACGCGTCTCTTTCGTCACTCAGGAGGGAGACTTCTTTTCATCGTCAAAATGGCGCAGAACAATCAACGCATTGATTTTGTAGTGTTAGAATGCCAGAGGAGACTGGCACCAGTGAGCCGGTTTACCCAGGGTTTTTTCCTCGCTTTTTGTCTGAGAGGTTTTTTTACCTGGCCACTGTCGCATATATGCTTGCTCACTGGTCATAGCCATATTCATTATCTGTACACCAACGAACAAATGAATAAAATGCAACAATCTTCATTATTTTGTATCTTTCACACATGCGCAAAATATTTTTCTCCACAGATTTTTTTTTTTGGAATTTTTATTTTGTGCCTGAAAAATCTTATATTCATGGGCTGCTTATATTTATGAATATGGTACCGCGGAAACTGTACCTAAAAAACAGTAACGGGATCTTGCCTTTCTGTATATGTATTTTATAGAGGAAAAAAAGGTCAAATATTCTGTTCCGCTGTGGTTTGTGGCTTGAATACTCCACAGGGAAAAGAAAATAAGAAAAACAATGGCCTCCAAAGTCATTCTACTGATTTAAGAGCTTTGTTTTGTTTTTTTTTTCAGTCCTGTCATTATTATAATTCTGTACTCAAGAAAGCTTTCTGCCTTGACAATTCATTAGCCAGCTTTTCTTTTGGATTCTGAAATAGGGGAACATTTGGCCCATCTGTATTGTTTGAATAAACTGAGGAGGGGGAGGGATAAGCCTAACCTTGGCCCGGCTGGGGTCGAGTGTGGGAAATTAATAGTTTCTCTTTTTTCGATTTTCTCTCCAACACTCACTCGCTCTTTTTATATGACTCTCTAACTGAGCCCTGGGAAGCGGGGAGGATGTTGGACATCTAAAATTTATATCTGAGAACTGATTGTGGATGTCTAGCGGGGCTGTTGGGATTGAAGAACAGGAGATTGCCCGCCACCTCTTTTATGCCCCCCCCCAACGTCTTTCTTTCATTTGCTCCAAACTGTCTCTGATAATTGTGTAAATCACCGCAATAAAGTGTCCTTTGCATTCAGGCATGACAACATGACCACAATGTGACCTTTCTGCAAAGGACCCCCCCTGACCTCCCATCACGGGTTCAGTCGGTCAACTGCAGGTCACCTTCCATGTGCATTTGTGGACACGTATCGTTCTTGAAGCCATCCGATGGTCACTTTTTGAAATGATATTAAAGCATCTCAATGAAATTCCTAAAGTGGCGAAAAGGTTGTGCGTACAATAGAGCTGCACGGTTCTGGATAAAATGAGAATCACGATTCTTTTCTTAGAATAAAGATCACGATTCTTTTTCTTTGTGGATATTTTATTATTTTAAATATTTAACCCTGAAAATCAGGTTGTCAAACAGCAATGTAATAACAAATAATACTCTTTGCTTTAAATTCAAATAAAATTAATAGGAAAATATGATGTAATGTAAAAGTAATGTTGTAGAGAAAAGAAGATCGACATTAAACTAAACTAAAAATAAACATTCCAAGGCACAGTGTTACGTACAGTTGAGGACAAAATTATCAGCTCTGTTTAAAAGCACTTTTGAAATACTTTTTTTGAGAGTATGGCAGAATTGTGTAAATGCTGAATTAATATTGTGAGGAATCGAGATTGCGATCTTTTTAACGATTAGTCGTGCAGCTCTAGTGAACAACAAGTTTTTCAAAGTACATGCATTTTTCGAGTCCTTGGAATTAAAGAACCATTCAAAAATACTGTTTTGTAATCCCAATGAAACATCTCGCGCATGACCGCTCATGATAGCAATAAACAAAGAATATTTTCAGCAATATTCTGTTGTATGTATTATCAACAACGCCCCACCGGCCAAGCCAAACTGAGTGGTTCGAGTGGTACAATTTTGCGCCAAAAATGTACACTTCACCTGTACGAATATCTCACCTCTTCTTTCAGTCCATCACTGGTAGCCTTCCATCCCTCAGGTCTCATGTCTGGGTCACAGTTATGCCGACATCATCACACAGCTGTCAGAGCTTCAGGGTGGGAGTTACAACAACAGCGCTGGCTTTATTTATGTTAGCTTGAAGTGCAGAAGATCTGTCACAGGGTTGTTGCGGCCTCATGATCTTGGCTCACCTCCACAGATGGCTCTAGTGCTGTGGAATTCCCCTCATTGCCTCCTCCTCCTCACTCTTTAGCCTTTTACAGTTCGTTTGTTTAGCAAGATGTCAGGCCCCAGAGGACATGTGTCTCAGATATGGGAACAGTGTTCTGTTAAGAGCTTCAGACTGCAGTTCCACTCTGGGTGACCCCACACTTTCACATTGATAAGATGCAAGACTTTACCCAAAGCACCAGGGCATGTTACGTTTCATCACTGGTCAATATAACACCGTATTTACGCAAAAATTAACACCCGCCTTATTTTTCAGGCACAGAATGTTGTAATAATAAAACAATAATCAATTCTAGCAGTCGAAACTACACCTCCCATCATGCTATGCTGCTCACTGGTTCCCATGAGCTAAAAGAGCATAGCATACAGCTGAACGAGCTTGTTTTTTGTGAGACGTAAATATTAGAACAGTATTGTTTTTCTCTGTGCAGCAGACAGTTCGATTTGATTGTGTTTGACCCCGGTGTTCTTCGTTTTGAACTGTTTTCTGTTTTGCTCCCTTTTATCATGGTGATCTACCAGATACAATATGGTCTGTCTGTTCAAATATTAATGTTTTGTTTTTCATATAATCTTACTTCCGCTATTATTTTTTCCCTGTTAAGTGTTGTGACGTTTTAATGTTTCTTTATTTCTGTTATTGAGTTAATAAAAACTCATGTGCACGTCTGCCTCCAGAACCATTATTTAAAGAAATCAGAACTTTTATTTACGTGAATATTTGAAATTGGCGATTATAAGCACCCATAGAAAATTGGAAAAAACTGGTGCTTATATTCACGTAAATACGGTAATTAACCAGTACTCAAAAAGCCTGATTGGCGCTTTATTTGAGTGCAGGTATCTGGCAAGAATCGACATGCATGAAATGATAAAGTTTAGGGGAAAAACATTTGCAGGAAAACAGATGCGTGGCCGGCTTTAGGACAGCAGGTGGAATTTACAGCACAACAGTAAACTCTCACTCACCTTTCAGTTTATCTCAATGTTTTGGCCCGACCATTGATCCGCAGTGATAAGCACTAAGCTTTGCATGCAAGAAAGATTTTGATAAATGTCACTTGACCTTTGTGTGGCACGTTCTGCTTAACCCTCCTGTTATGTTCGTTTCAGAGGAACATCAATGATGTTCACGGGTCAATTTGACCCAGAGGCCTTTTATCATGCATTTAAGTGTCAGAAACCAAAAAGATCCCCAAAACAGTGTGTGTGTGTGTGTGTGTGTGTGTGTGTGTGTGTGTGTGTGTGTGTGTGTGAGTGTGAGACAGCGATGTATTTTGTCTCATTGTTGCAAAGACACAAATAGTATTTGATCTTTGTGACCATTTTTAGCTCTTTTTAACTAGTCTTAAGGGTCAGATTGGCCCCAACATTATCATTGTAACAAAATCATGTAGTGGGCGTTACAAATATTAGAACGGAACAATTTTTTGTAAACATATAGATTACACTAACTAAGACAAACAGGTGACGTTTCAAAGTGTAAAGTACTTTAAGTATTTTTTTTTTATTTTTTAAATTTTAACACGGGTCAATTTGATCCAAACAGTATCTTTGTAACATAAGTATGTAGCGTGGTGTTACAAATATGTGAACTGAATCAATATATTATTTTTTTATGATGATTACACCAAATAAGCCAAGCAGAAGTTTCAAAGTGAAAAAGTACTTTTTTTTTTTTTAAATGAAAACTTTGAAAACACGATAGGAGAGTTAAAAGACGACTCTTACCCGAAAACTTGCACCTCTAGGGTTAACAACCGAAGTTTGGGTGTTCACGTGTGTGTGTGTGTGTGTGTGTGTGTGTGTGTGTGTGTGTGTGTCGGCTTTGTTGTCTAGCTCATCTGTATCACTTAAGTATCTGATGACACTGGTTTGTCGCTGATGGCATCTGGCTTTTTGCCAAAACGGCAGATAAATCCAAAATGTTTGATGATGAGGAAGAGATTGAGCTGATGAAGACCCTGTCCTGGCAGGTCTCTGGTTCTTATTCCACTGGTACAAGTTTAATCAGACCTAATCTGCTTATCTGCAGCCTACGGCTCCCGTCAGGCTAAAGCATTTAACCAAGATCATGCATCCATGCTTCACTACTCCTGGAAAACTCTGGAATGTATAGTGTAGGAAGTGTCATTGTATGTATGTTTCCTGATGTGAAACGTGTAGATCTGATCAACGAATAGAATAAAAAAGGTCCATCTTTTAGTCTTTAATAAAGGCATCACATGTTCTTTACTTTTGACCTTCTATATTTTTTCCTCTGATTTTGCTATAATGACATATTTGTAATTGTCTGTATAGATGTTAAGTTTCTTATGTTTCTTGATGTGAAATGTGTAGGTCTGATCAACCAATAGAATAAGATATATGCCATTAGAGATGTAGCAGTTTAAAGTCATGTCACATTACTTAAAAAGTAATTTGCATAAGTGAAATTTTAAATCAAGCTTTTACAGTTGTTCTAAACATTTGCAAACACACACACACACACACACACACACACACACACACACACACACACACACACACACACACACACACACACACACACATTGTTCATTCCCAGTATGGCTGCATAAAGTTGATGTGCTTCTGTTAATTTGTAATTGTTTCTGACTTAAATTATGGAAAAATGGGCGCTTATATCTACGTGCATTTTTGAAATCGGCGATTATAAGCTCCCCCAAAAATTTTGAGTGGCGAAAATTCGAAAAAAAAGTGTTGCTTATATTCCAGTAAATACGGGATCTAGGAAGAAAAAATGCACACATTGTGGCTGTCAAAACATCACGGGTTTAACTTAGCGAACGTAATTTTTTTAAATTAGTGAAGCTAATGAGGACTGAATGATGTTTAAGCGTATGTACTTTGCTCGCCTTACTGATACTTTGGGTAATACATAATTAAAGAGTTGTGTGGAGCCGCCTTCTCCATTTAAGAATTCAAGGCTCAATGAAAGTTAAATAAAGTGCTTCTTCTGGCTAAAACCCAGTGTTCCCTCCTAATTCTCAACCTCTCTGTTTGACTGAGCAGGCACCTGTGGTTAGCACTCAGGGGATCAAAGGTTACTACATTGTCCTTACCCTTTCTCTCTAATCCAGTCGAAGGGGCTATATGTTTACCTTTCACACCCGCTTCCATGGATAGCCCTCTCGACTCAAAGCGGGGAAACCTTTGGTCGATTACTTAAACCCACATAAGAAAAATCCTCTTGGTTGATTGGGCTGAAACGTTTACGTCGTTTTTTTAAATGCAATTTGTCTCAAATTGTGTAAGAGGTGTAAAATTGCAGTGCTTATAACTGTGACATTCTTGTACTTTTGATCCAATAATTTTTCATTAAGTCACATTTAACTCTCCTACTATGTTCAAAGTTAAATTTTTTTTTTAAATACTTAAACGTATTTTTCCACTTTGAAACTTCTCCTGCGTGTCATATTTGGTGTAATCATCATATAAAAAATACAATGATTCAGTTCACGTAGATGTATCACGTATAAATTACATAACTGTAATTATATTACAAAGATACTTTGGGTGTGTGTGTGAGAGTGAGAGTGTGTGAATGTGAGACATTTTGTCTGAAGGGTCAAATTGACCCGAACATTATAATTGTAACAAAAACATGTAGCGGCCAGCGGGTGTTACAAATATGTCAACCGAACCATATTTTATTTATTTCTAGATTACACTAACTGGAGAAGTTTCAAAGTGAAAGAATACTGTATAACTGTATATACTGTATAATACTGAATTTTAAGTATTTTTTTTTT
>SOMO01000217.1:160014-260259 GCA_028128575.1 Paedocypris carbunculus | reverse complement strand
AAGTGCAAAGGATACAACATTTTCTCTGCAGGTCTTAATAATAGTATGAATAGGTTTCTGTTGAGCTTGTCATCTGACTGTCATTTGAGAAAGAGTTGAGACTGTATTTAAATAAGGCCAGTGGATAAAAAAAATATACATTTTACAGAAATATACAATCTGTCACATATAAAGTAGCCTAAAACAAAATAGCCTACGTACTAGTATTATTAGAGGTACTTTCTTGCAGGATTTCACTGAACTTATCAGACAACGAGGGTGCACTGCAAACCCCTCAACTGCTCAACAGCTTCTGCTCCGTCTTGGTCTTCGCGTCGGTTCTGTGCTTCTAACGCTGCTTTAACTCCACATCTAAATAATGCTCTTTACGCGGATCAAGTACAGTCGCGATGAACTGCAGAGGATTCGAACATATTTCTATGGATTGTGCGCTGACAGACTAAGCGCGGACATTTCATAGTTTTTACCGTGGTATTTACCGCCACTTTGGGCGCTTTAGAGCTGCGATAAAAGTAATAATGTCCGCTACAGATGCATCAGATGAGCTGATCTCTTTAGTTTGCTGCTCAAACGGTGTTAGAAGAGAGAGAATGTTCTCTATTAAGAGGCACTGCTGAATGTCGCGGGGAGCTCGTGATCTGCGCTGTGCCAATGTACGGCAATATTGCGGCAATGTACGTCATCAACTTTCGGCGGTGTTTCGGTGTGAAAACCGAAAATGCACTTTTTGGCCATTTTCAGCCGAAGATTTTCGGTGGCCGAATATTCGGCCGTATATATGTAACCATACGGTGTGTGTGTGTGTGTGTGTGTGTGTGTGTGTGTGTGTCTTGCGCTGGATTAGTATCAAAAACATGAGGTCATGACATGACACACAAGACATCAGATCTGACTGAGTATGTTCTCACTCTTCATTCTGCTGACACGCTTGTTTGCTCTTCCTCTTGTCTTTCTCCCTCTCGCTCAACTGACAAACAGCTGGGGAATTGTGAAATGAAGTGAGAACTGGGCTAATATCAAGCATTATTAAACGCAGTTTAAACCAACTGACATGACACTGAACTATCAGTCAGTTACCTCTCTTTATCTTTTAATTGCATCTGTTTATTTAAACACTGACACACTACTCTTTTTTTCTCAGTACTGTTTCTTTATCCTTTAATTACTTCTTTTTATCTCTCGGTTCTGTCTCTATCTTTCCCTTACACCTCTTCTTACAAATACAATCTTTGATTTTTTTCCCTCTTAAATTTCCAAGTTATGGCTTCTTGGTCATGTCTCTTTTTTGTCTCTTCATAAAATTCATCTTGTTTGTCTTTTTATTTCTCAATAGATCTAAATCATGTTTCACTAGCTCTCGGTTTTGTGTCTTTTTAGTTCATAATGAAATTTTTCATTTGTATTACACATCTTTATATCTCAAGCGCGTCTCATAATGTCTTGATTCCCAATAATAGTGGAAGAACCTTTAATGACATTAATGTTTCTAACTTCTTTCCTGGCTGAATCAAACTCAAATGCAGAGGCTTCCTGTTCGCTGGGCTGGAGTTTGGTGCTGAGTGTTACTGCGGCCACAAGATTCAGGGGCATAACGTGTCTGAGAGCCGCTGTGACATGGAGTGTAAAGGGGAGAAGAGCAGCTTCTGCGGAGGAGCCAATCACCTCTCAATATACAGACTTGAGCTGAGCCCAGAGTCTGCACGACGATGTGAGCACACGCACACACTCACTCTCACACACACACACACACAAACTTAAACACACAAACACTTTCACACTCAGACACATACCCTCACACACACACACACACACACACTCAGACACACACACACTCCTGACTGTACGGTGCTGGTTGGCAGACGGCAGTGCCATCTTTAAGGGCTGCTTTAAGAGGCCGGACAACACGAGCCTGGCGCTTCCTGTCAGTGCCACAATTCAGAACATGTCTGTGGAGAAGTGTGTGGACACGTGCACCGAGAAGGTAAAGTGCCGCGTGTGTGTGTGTGTGTATGTGGTCACCGCCGCTGCTCCTCTTCCAAGCAGGACTTCTCTCTGGCCGCTCTGGCTGGAGTCACGTGTCACTGCGGGTTTCCCACGTCGCTCTTCACACTCCACGAACACCAGGAGGAAGATCTGTGTGTGCAGCGCTGCGCCGGGGAACCGTTCCAGAGCTGTGGCAACGCACTCTACTTCCTGGTCTACCAGACTCAAGTGCAAGGTGAGTGTGTGTGTGTATGTGAGTGTGTGTGTGCTCACTGCTTCTGTGGATGTTGAAACGACTGTGTGTGTAATTAAGGACAGTCTCATTAGACATGACAACACTCTCGTTTGTTCTGCTTCTGTTGGACTTTCGGTGGTTAAATGTCGCTGACGCCTGTGTGAAAGTCGTTCCCTGAAGAGTCTTATTAAAATACAGTGTGTGTGAAGAAGCGTTTGCCTTGTGAATGAAGTGTTTCATGCATAACTCACTAAAGGACTGATGGAGATAGACAGACAATTGTTTACAACTGTGTAATTGATGTGTAGTATGAGTGTAGTTAGTATGTAGTTTGGCGTGTATTCAGTGTGTAACTTGGTGTATAGTTGTGTGTAACTGGTGTGTAGTTGACATGTAGTCTGTGTATTTGGTGTGTAGTTGCTGTGAGGTTGGTGTGTAGTTGGCGTATTATCAGTGTGTAGTTGACATGTAGCCATGTGTTGTTGGTGTGTATTTGGCCTGTAGTCATGTGTCATTGACGTGTAATTTAATGTAGTTGCCATGTAGTTAGCTTGTAGCTTAAGGTCCGGGGGCCAGATGTGGCCCGCCATGTCATTTTATGTGGCCCTCGAGAGCTTAAAAATTTTGAGTGTCTAAAAATAAATGCCAAAAAATAAATTAAGAGCGTGCGTTGACCAAAAGCTACATTTTCCACGTCGATGCCCATTTGACTACAAAAGCCGTGGCAGTGTTTTCACAGTTTTATGTTTTTTTTTTCTTGCTAGAATGCAAATGATTTATTTTTAAATTATTAATAAAATGTAAAAAGATTTATGTCAGAGGAACAAGCAAACATGGGTTTTGTACACAGCCGTAATAGTCGCTTGATTAAGTTATGATACTTAATGAGTTGTGTGAGACGCCTGGCCATTTCAGGACCAGGGACAGTGATTGCGGATGCTGCTGGATGACCAGGTATCTAGAGTAGTTACATTTATTGTACATTTCATTTGATTACATGAAGTTACATTTATAAGTTACATCCGGCCCATTGAGGACAGATATTCTACTGATGTGGCTCTCTGTGAAAATGAGTTTGACACGCCTGTTGTAGTTGGTATGTTTTCTGTGTTTAGTTAGCATGTAGTTGGTGTGTAGTCAATGTGCAGTTGGTGTGTAGTTGGCTCAGTGGTCTGTGTGTAGTTGACGTGTGACGTTGACAATGCGTAGTTGGTGTAGTTTGCATCAGAGATGGCGGACTCGAGTCACATGACTTGACTCGAGTCTGACTTAAGTCACAATTTTCATGACTTGCGACTTGCTTGATTAAAGTAAGAAAATTACTTGACTTGACTTTGACTTGAGAGCAGGTGACTTGAGACTTGACTTGACTTTAAGTGGAAGACTCTAAATTGACTTGAACTTTGGAATATAAAAAACAAATTGTGCCTCATGAGCAGCACCTGTGCAATTGTGATTGGCTCCTGCCTGTGACCTTAACGCAGCACAACTATCCACTGGACAGCAGACAATAGTCGAGCTCCACAAGTAGTCACGTTTGGCTATAAAGACTTTGAACTGAACCGTGCCAATAGAAAAAGATTGGACAGATGCAGAGAATGCAACGCAAGAACATCTGACACGACAACCACAACGTCAAATTTCATCCGGCATTTCAAAAACTACATGGAAAGGTAAGAAAGTCATTTCTTTATATCAATTTAATAAAATGTTTACAATATTTAAAAGAATAATACTATTGTAATAAATGAATCGTTTCTGTTTGTCATAATTTGGCTATGGTTGCATGTTTTTTTTTTTTTTTTTTAATCAAAAATGTGATCATTTACGTCTCATAAGTAACGTAGCGCAGCGCTATAACAGTGGGGCAGCCAGAATTTAAATCTTAAAATGAGGGGGCTTCTCAATATTACATGTAAGCTATAACGTGTATGTTAAGTGTGCGCATTTTAAAGCGTTTGTATTGTCTGACTGCGTGTGTGTGTTGAATATCAGCTCGCGCATACTGCATGAAAATCCCAGATCAACGCGTCAGCGCGAGCGATCACTTGCCCTTAAAATCTTTCCAAACTTTTTGGTCATGCTGACCAGAATAATTTCATCGTTTGAATTGAAGTCTGTCAACTTTTTTTGTGTACACATAACATCAACACAATGTGTGCTGATTAACCTTCATAACTTCATCACTGGGCTATATTCACATACATTATGTTTATTCTGCTGACATGAAAAAGATCTGTTCATTTCGATTCAGTCACTAGATTAAAAAGTGTATAAATTACCTATACTGTGGGAAAAATCCTTACAACGTTAAAAAAATAATTAATGTTTGTGCATAGGAAAATATTTTTGTTTTAAATGTTTACAGTTTTCCCTGATTGGTTTTGTTTTTTTTTTTTTTTTAATCTATGCAGATATGATGAATATCTCAAATCCAAGATACACTGCAGCGATCTACAGCAGCCATCCATGTCGCAGTTGATTGTGCCCCAGACTACTACATATCCAGTCTACCACCTTCCAATTTAATGGCGTGTGTTCAGAAGAATTATGTGAATTATTATTATTAGAATCATTATTATTGATGATCCCCAATAGTCAACAACTTGGTGCCAATGGCAAATATTTTTTGCATTTTTGCAATGAGACAAATGCATGTTTTCAATTCAAATATAGCAGTGTGAAGATGCATAATATATGTATATAGGTTCATCTTTTTTGTGCAAAAATAAACATGTATTAATAATTTAATCTCTGTTTATTTTAGTTTTACTTTACTTGACTTGCTTGGTTTGTCTAAACTGTGACTTGAGACTTGACTCGAGTCTTGAGACTTGCTTGGACTTGACCATATGTGACTTGTCCCCATCTCTAGTTTGCACGTTGACGATGTGTAGTTGGCGTGTAGTCAATGTATAGTTGACATGTTGATGATATGTTGTTGACGATGTGTATTTGGCATATTGACGATGTGTAGTTGGTGTGTAGTTGACATGTTGACAATGTGTAGTTAGCCTGTAGTTGACATGTCGACAATGTGTAGTTGGTGTGTGGTTAGCATGTTGATGTGTAGTTGGCGTGTAGTCGACACGTTAATCCTATGTTGCTGACAATGTGTAGTTAGCATATTGACGATGTGTAGTTGGTGTGTATTTGGTGGGTAGTTGCATGTTGACGATGTGTACTTGGCATGTAGTTAGCATGTTGACAATGTGTAGTTGACGTGTACAGTATATCCAGTATGTTGCGTCTTAAACTGGTGTGTCTTTCAGTAAATAAGCAGGAGCTGTGCTAGTGAAACAGTGATGTCCAGATGCGCTAAAGGCGTGGTTTCCTCCGCAGACAGCCGCTGTATGGACCGCCGCTTCCTCCCGGCACGCTCTAGGCGTCTGCTGGCACTGGCCAGTTTCCCCGGGGCAGGAAACACATGGGCCCGTCACCTGATTGAGCTGGCCACTGGCTTCTACACCGGCAGCTACTACTTCGACGGGTCGCTGTACAACAAAGGTGGGTGGAGCCACCCTCCCCTTCTGGCCACGCCTCCCCTCACTCCCGCCGTTCTTCAGGCTTTAAAGGAGAGCGGGATCACTGGCGCAGCGGGCGCACCCTCTGCATCAAAACCCACGAGAGTGGCAGGAAGGAGATCGAGGCCTTCGACGGTGGCATCCTGCTGATCCGCAACCCCTACAAGGCCCTGATGGCGGAGTTCAACCGCAAGTACGGCGGCCACGTGGGCTTCGCCTCGCAGGCGCACTGGAGGGGCAAAGGTCGGACTCCGTGATGTCACGTGACCCCGCCCTCGCTTATGTGCAGTGTCTGTTTCAGAGTGGCCTGAGTTTGTGAAGAACTACGCCCCCTGGTGGGCTTCCCACACGCTGGACTGGCTGAGCTACGGCCGGAGGGTGCACGTGGTTCACTTTGAGGAGCTGAAGCGGGACCTGTTCTCACAGCTAGAGCAAATGGTGCGGGCGCTGGGCCTGCAGGTGTCGCAGGAGCGACTGCTGTGTGTGGAGGGGCAGAAGGACGGGAACTTCAAGCGCTCGGGCCTGAGGAAGCTGGAGTACGACCCGTACACGCCCGACATGCACCGCAGCATCCACGCCCTGATCCAGACGGTGGACGCAGCGCTGAGGGAGCGCAACCAGCCCGGTATCCCGCGCGAGTACTGGCCCGGCTGACAACACGCCTGCTTACGCAAACACTAACCAGGTTATTCCCCAGAAAGAGGAAGAGCAGAGCGGACACACACACACACACAAACCTGCTGCGCCACGGTCTAGATTGCAACTGAAGTGAGTTACATTGACGAGACGTGCTAGCGACACCACACGCTTAAGCTATGCTAACTGGCTAATGAGCGGACAGTAAAACACACTTCCAGCATCCTTCTCTTCCGCTCTTGATTCGCCTGAAACAGCCAAAGGAACATGTTTGCGGAAGCTTTTTCAGTCACCCACACTGATGGTTGTACACCTGCTGAAGACGCTCCGGACCTCCTGTCCAGTGTTCCAAGCTCCTGTATGACCTTACGATTTAGATCCTCCAATGAATAGAGCAAAAGGTGTGTGTGTGCGTGAAAGAGAGTGTTAGTGTGTGTGTATACACTATGTAAAAACAGACATATATTTTTGTAATGCTCTGGTCCTTTGGTAATGTTACTTCCTGAGGAGTGTGTGTGTGTGTGTGTCACAATGGTTTTGTATCTAGTGTAAGGCGCTTCTTGAGCAGTGTGTGAGACGTGTGTGTGTGATGTGAATAAATGACGCTTCCCAACTTCTTCAGTTTAATTCTATTTTCTGGTCATTTGAGCCGTGAGATACAAAAAGTATCATGATATGTTTATTTTTCCAGTGGTTCTCGGAGATGTTGGTCAGTAATGTATAATTTTCTACCACATAGACGGAACAGAACAAGGCAGACGGAACTTTCTGGATGTGGAAAAGCACTTTAAAAAGAATAAAAGAGCGACACCTAAACGTGAGCCTCTGGCCCTCGTCTGGCTCTTCTCCATCGACAGTAATCAATCAGAATCAGCTGACTCGCAGCAGGTCACACCCAGTAGGCCCTGATCAGCTGATTCAACACACCTGCTCATTCAAACACCTGCCTCGCTCAGGTTCAGTGCAGACCCACTTCCTCAGCATCACGTCCCAAGAGTCTTCAAGCATGATGTCTCTCTGAATAAGAAGCGGGTCAGAGGTGAGACGAGGCGCGGGCGTCCACCGAGCTGGAGCGAGACAGGTAGCGGCTCACGGTGCGGCCGTCTTCAGCGATGGCGTTCTCCATCTTGGAAAGGAAGGAGCTCTTGAACTTCTTGCGGAAGTCGCTGCCGACGAAGACGTAGAGGAGCGGGTTGAGAAAGCTGTTGGCGGCCGCCACCGTGGTGCCCACCTTCAGGCCGTGAGAAAGTGCGGCGACCGGCAGCGCCCGGCTCAGCTCCAGCAGGACGAAGGTGTGGTACGGCAGCCAGCACAGGAAGAAGGTGAGGACCAACGCCGTCATGATCCTGAAGGGCTTGCTGGACTTGGCCATGTGACTGGCCTTCAGCCGCAGGACGATGGCGGCGTAACAGAGCGTGATGAGCAGCAGCGGCAGCAGGAAGCCGAAGGCGAAGCGGCTGACGGCGACGGTCTGGTGGCTGTGCGGCCCCCACGTGTAGTTGTTCAAGCATCTGCTGGTGCCCAGGTGGAGCTGGACGTCGCGGAACACGGCGGAGGGGACGCTGAGAGCGGCCGACAGCAGCCAGGCCAGCAAGATGACGGCCGAGGCCTTGCCCACACTGCGGTGGTTCTGAGCCCACACCGGGCATGTGACAGACACGCAGCGGTCCAGGCTGATGACCACCAGCAGGAAGATGCTGCCGAACATGTTGAGGAACATGACGAAGGACGAGAACTTGCACATGAACAGTCCAAAGGTCCATTGGGAGGTGACGCCGTAGACGATGTTGAGCGGCAGGAAGGCGCAGAAGAGGAAGTCAGAGACGGCCAGGCTGAGATACCAGCTGGTGGTGACCGAGCGCTTCATGGCGAACACCGCCATCCAGATGACCAGGCCGTTCCCGCCCAGGCCCAGCAGACAGATAAGGACGTTGGTCAGCAGCAGCAGGACGCATGGAGCCTGAGAGAAGCAGCTGCCCTCGGCTCGCCACGCCACTTCCTCTCCGGAGGAATAGTTGAAAGTGCGGTTGGCGAAATCCTCGTAATCGTAAAGGTTCAGCTCCATGTCGGGGGAATCCATCGCCGCTGACCAGAGCGAGTGAAGGTCACAGGAGCGCGGCCATACCCTGCTCCTGCCGGACTGGACGACAAGAGCTGTGACGCTGCCGCCTTTATGAAGGACGTCCAGTGCTTGAGCAATAGCGGCATCACTGCACACGCGACACACACGCAAGCTCGTGATCTTCCTCCCAACAACACACTTTCACTTCCGGATTCGCCTCTCACACACAACACTGGAGGTTACACAGGCAAAACATCTGTGTGTGTGCGTGTGTGTCACTTATAAGAGAACAAGTGCGGGGGTTCACCGCAGTCAAGCCAGCCTCCATTTGTTATTTAGTGCACCCGTATACAGGGTTTTACGGTCAATTTGACCTAACACGGAATTCAAGAGATTTTAAAACGGACGGAACCTTTCCGACACATCAAACCAATGGGAAACATTGGTTGTCAGTTTCTTCTCGTCACCGATTCAGTTTTATGTAATTCGGATGTGTACTTTTCAATATACTGTACGAGAAACTACATTATATGTTTTATTCACTGTTGTAATATAATTTTTTGAATAAAACAAGATTCTTTGTGTGCCATGACATAACACCACTGCCAGATATTACTACACATTATTGTCTCTTCACACACTAAGTTTCATGAAATTCTGATGTGTTGTTTTTTATTTTATTTTACAGTACCACAAACTGGATATTAGGTGTTATTAGTACTGTTTCTATACCTTTTCTTCAATAAAAGGAGATTCTTTTGGTGGCAAGACATCACACCACTGCCAGATATTACTACACATAATGAAATTCTGATGTGTGTTTTTTTTATTTACAGTACCACAAACTGGACATTTTGGGTGGTATCTGTTATTATACCTTTTCTTCAATAAAAACATTGTTTTGGTGGCAAGACATCACACCACTGCCAGATATTACTACACATTATTGTCTCTTCACATACTAAGTTTCATGAAATTCTGATGTGTGGTTATTTATTTACAGTACCACAAACTGGACATTTTGGGTGGTATCCATGATTATACATTCTCTTCAATAAAAGGAGATTCATTTGGTGGCAAGACATCACACCACTGCCAGATATTACTACACACTATTGTCTCTTCACACACTAAGTTTCATGAAATTCTGATGTGTGGTTTTTTATTTACAGTACCACAAACTGGACATTTTGTGTGGTATCTGTTATTATACCTTTTCTTCAATACAAGGAGATTCTTTTGGTGGCAAGACATCACACCACTACCAGATATTACTACACATTATTGTCTATTCACACACTAAATTTCATGAAATTCTGATGTGTTTTTTTTTTTATTTACAGTACCACAAACTGGATATTAGGAGTTATTAGTACGGTCTCTATACATTTTTTTTAATAAAAAGAGACTCATTTGGTGGCAAGACATCACAAAAGTCGTTTTTTATTTATAGTACTGTAACCCCTTCAAATTTAGTGGGATCTACCCCAACTTCAAATCTGTTGAGTGCGTGTGATGGCTGGCCTCAGAAGAAATCTTTGACCAGACTGAAGTTTTCCGAGCAATATAAGCCCACTTAGATTACCTTGAATCACCTTTGGTTATTTCCGAGCTTATATATTACAATAGGTACTTAGTATAGTTTGGGGGGTATGGTGAGTACACGTGTATTACAGTTTTTTCCAATTGCTAGCACACAAAAATTACAAGCTGAGCACAATTTTTTAAACTGACACTCAGAGAGGAAAACTTTGTCAAGTTGCCAAAACTCTAAACACAATTTCATTTATACACATTTACCATTTCAGAGCAACGCTTTTTCAAATTGACTGAATACAATTCTGTGCGTAAGACACAACAGTCTAACATAAAGTCACCTGTTGTCAAAACACTGTAACAGAAGTAAGAGTAACAGTAACAGAAGAGACTCGAAAGTACAGTTTTCTGTTGGTTTCAAATCTTTCTTATACAGTACTCCAAACTCCAAAATGTTTCATTGGTTTCAAACCTTTCTTATACAGTAATGCCGTTTGAACGTAATACGCGGTATACGCGCGCGCACTAAAAACAATTGGAGGCGGGCTTGACTGCGGGGACGGACCTCAGAGGAACCCATGTGAAGTGCCTGAAGTACAAAGAATCAAGAACCTTCGCTGCTGGAGACAGAACAGTCCCACTTCATCCTTCTCTCTGGTTCTGAAGATCGGCTAGAGTTAGCAGTGTTGGCTAATCGGCTCCATATAATCTGTGCTGTTAATCTGGCCTGAAACCAAATTAAATGCTTATTTCCCCCGGGGTTACACAGATTAAGATAAATCATTAAAAAATCAGATCGGTTAAATAATTTAAGATAAACTCTACGATTAATCTGGTTAAAGCTTCAGATCGGATTCGCCCCCGCGCAAACAAACAACAGATGCTCGCACGCTCACACACACACACGCCCGCCGGCGCACACACACACACGCGCACCTTTCAGGCTGATGCATTTTATCATTTTAACACAAATTGGATGTGATAAGTTCAAAGGAAATGTATTTCGATGGTCCGTCAACTTTATTTCCGTCCCGGGGACTGGAACGGTTGCGCTGTAATGGTAATGCNCGCTCGCTCACACACACACACGCCCGCCGGCGCACACACACACACGCGCACCTTTCAGGCTGATGCATTTTATCATTTTAACACAAATTGGATGTGATAAGTTCAAAGGAAATGTATTTCGATGGTCCGTCAACTTTATTTCCGTCCCGGGGACTGGAACGGTTGCGCTGTAATGGTAATGCTTTTCATCTGTCTCCCAGAGGAAAAGAACTGGGTTTACTAATAATATGACGCGAACTTCAGATAATAACAGTTCGCGGCTATGGTTCCGTTTCAGTTCGGTTAAATGGTACTTTATACCCCGGTGAATTGTGAGTTGTGATCAGATACATTTTATACGATTTAATAACATACAAATTACATTCGATGTATTTCCGAAAATCGTAATCCAAGAGATACAATCGTTGATGTATTAGAAATTAATCTATTAATTAATGAAAGCTGGCTGTTTTATGATTGGTTCGGTTTGTCCAATCGGGAAGTTCTACGACTTACATACCGTGTCGAATTTAAAGAGCGCGTGACCCATTCTGACCAATCACAAACGACGTACGAGAAAACGCCACCCAATCATGGCCGCTGTTGTTGGCGGGCGGCGCGCTTGGCGGAAGAGAAAACGTTTCTGCTCGTGTGTGTCTCGTATGTTGTCACGGAACATGTCAGTGAATAAAGCAACACGGGAGTTCGACGCTTGTGCTCGTGCGTGTTTTGTGGAGCGAGGCTTCGCGAGATGCGTGAGTCACTAGATCTTCCCGCGGTCGCGTGCTGTGTGGCTGAGTGACGAGGCTGTTACTGCTGCTGTTGTTGTCGTCGTCAGTACTAGAGACCCAGGGAAGGTGGCGCTGTTCCGGCTCCTGCTCGGGGCCCCGCTGCTGCTGCTGCTGCTGCTGCTCCTGCTGCCCCCGGCAGGTGTGGAGGAGAGGTGTTCCCGCCCGGTGCCCCGCGGCCCCCCTGGACCCCTCACCGACCTGCAGGTGCTGCCGCAGCGGCTGGAGCCCAGCAGAGGTACGACACCCTTCACGTCCATCAGCGTGTGGTGAGCGGAGACGTTTCCCCCCGCAGAGGCTCAGCTGGAGGCCCGGGCCGCTCTGCTCCAGGCGCAGGACATGAGGCGGCACGGCAAGCGAGAGAAGGCCCACAAGCTGCTGGTGCACGCGCTCAACGTCAACCCGGCGCTGGTGGAAGCGCTGACGGAGCTGGGCACCATCCTGGAGGAGGAGAAGGACGTGGTGCAGGCCGACCACCTGTACTCCCGGGCGCTGGCCATCTCGCCCTGCAACCAGAGGGCCCTGGCCAGCCGAGTGCGCACGCTGCCCCTGGTGGAGGAGATAGACCAGCGGCGCTTCGACGTCATCGACGGGAAGGTGCGGCGGCTCATGTCCATCCCCAAGGGCAACTCGGCCCTGCGGCGCGTGGTGCAGGAGACCTACTACCACCACATCTACCACACGGTGGCCATTGAGGGCAACACGCTCACCCTGTCGGAGATCCGCCACATCATCGAGACGCGCTACGCCGTGGCGGGCAAGAGCCTGCGGGAGCAGAACGAGGCCATTGGCGTGGACGCAGCCATGAAGTACATCAACACCACGCTGCTGTCCCGCACCGGCGCCGTGGCCGTTGACGACCTGCTGGAGATACACCGCCGCGTGCTGGGATACGTGGACCCGGTGGAAGCCGGGCGCTTCCGCTCCACCCAGGTGTTCGTGGGGCATCACGTCCCTCCTCCGCCACAGGAGCTGCGGCGCCACGTGCAGGAGCTGGTGCAGTGGCTGAACTCGGAGGAGGCGCTGCACTTGCACCCGGTGGAGTTCGCCGCGCTGGCGCACTACAAGCTGGTGCACGTGCATCCCTTCGTGGACGGTAACGGCCGCACGTCACGGCTGCTGATGAACCTGATCCTGATGCAGGCCAGCTACCCGCCCATCACCATCCGCAAGGAGCAGCGGGCAGAGTATTATGCCGCCCTGGACACCGCCAACGAGGGGGACGTGCGGCCCTTCATCCGCTTCATCGCCCAGTGCACGGAGCTGACGCTGGACACGCTGCTAATCGCCACCGCCGAGCGTGCCGTGGGTCTGCCCGGGCACTGCCCAGAGCGCACCATCCCCGCCCAGCGACCCGACTGACGCGCCGGTCAAATATTTGAGTGTGTGTTTTGATGATGTTGATGATGAGGTTAAACGTGAGTGTGTGAAGAGATAAAGACAGCCGTGTGGTGATGAATCGCTTTTCATTTTTTTGTCTAGACACACACACACACAGTGTTGAGCTGCGGGTTTATTGGTCTGCGGGGAGCAGTAAACACACGAGTCCCACGGATTAGTAACTCTTACTCATAAAAAGATAAACGTGTAAAAAAAAAAAAAAAAGACAACTGGTTTAAAACAAGGAGAATTCTACTTAGACACTGAAGGTGGTGCTGCGCACACACACATTATAGTCAGTGGCACCAAGTCTACTACACGTAACGGCCTGACAGACACCTTTACTTTCTCAGCAGCATCCGGGCAAAGTCTGCATTGGACAAGGGCGTGGCTTGCGTGTCAGAGGCGGTTCCATTGGCCGCTTTGGTGGCAGGGGCAGAGTTTCGAGACAGGGCTCGGGGGAGCAGACACACCTGACTGCGGCCTTTTCCTCTTCTGAAAAGCAAGAGGGTCGTGAGAGGACGTGAGAGTGGCGCTGTCGTCACAGTGGAGGACTTACGCTCCGGGCGGCGGGCGGCGAGGGACAGCACTGGGGGCCGCGGCATCACTGCTCCTGCGGCTCGGTGGGTTGCTGATGGCCACAGAGATGGTGAAGTTTTCCACCGTGGTGCCGTTCATTTTCAGCACGGCCTGCGACGCCTGTGCTTCATGCTCATACTCCACATAGGCCAGACCCTGCACACACACAGTTAAGGNATGAATTTATACCCTTGTGCTTTTATGTTTTATTCTCCTTATAGTCTCATTAGATTTTATGTATTCTTATATTTAGAATCCTGATGAGTAATGTTAATCTTGATTGTAACCAAACTGTTTGCTCTTCACGTGGACTAACAAATCGTGCTTTTCTGACTTGATAAGCTTGAAGCTTCGTCAGAGGGCACCTGACCGGATAAGATTAACTACGAAACTGCTGACTAAATGAAGTATTTTATTCGCGCCTTTCTATTTTCCGTGACTCAACATATGGACCACAAGAGAACCCCTCCCCTGCACATCTGAGTTTTAGATAATCATTGATACTTACGTGTTTTAGAACACCTTGTTCTGTCTGCATGTACCGGGACTGACGCATGTTCCATTGCTGAGTCACATTAGGCTATAAGATGTCATCCTAAAGCCCAGAATGTCAGATATGCTAGAGATGCTTGAATAAACCACTCTTGTTATACTGAAAACACTGGTTTTCTTGCTCCCTACAATGTCTCCGGAATCTGTCCTTGACAGATTCTGCACCGGAGAGAGAAAGACAGCCACGCGCCGCCGTCATAGAAGAAGTCTTTTGACTTAAATTAATAGCCGAACCTAACAGACATGCTAACCAGGTAAAGAAATAGAGGAAAGAGTTTGCACAGAGTTAGACAGAGAGGCAGGGGNGAGAGAGGGAGAGAAACAGTGAAGGAGGGAGAGAAAGATAGGGGGCAGCAGTGCGAGCAAGAGTGGGCGTGGCGCAGCAGCAGACCTTGGGCTTTCCTGCGCGGTTGGTGACCAGACGGACGGCTTTGATGGGGCCGTGCTCCTGGAAGAGTTCCCGCAGCCTCTCGGCGCCGCAGCTGTACGGCAGCCCCGACACAAACACCTTGTGCTTCTCCAGAGACGTCTCGTACTTGAAGACCTGCAGAGAAGACCAGAGGTCACCACCAGTGTTGGGAGTAACGTGTTACAAAAGTAACATATTACAATCATATATTACTTTTGCTGTAACGCAGTAGTGTAACATACTACTTACTATATTTTCAGTAATAAATTACTTGTTACATGCAAGTAACGCTTGCGTTACATCAAATCTTTCACTTTCAAGACAATAAATCAAACATTTAATATTTCCTGTTCGTAAATAGACACGCAAGTCATTCGTCTCGCCTTTTGCTGGTGGAGCGTTGTATTTTGTAACGCTGCTCTGAACTCGAGGTGTGCAGCTATTGGCTCTGAGCTCGAGGTGTGCAGCTATTGGCTCCGCCTGATTCGCGTCTGCGCCCTGCTACAGGGCCAGTCGCGGACTCGCAGCAAATTTGAACATTTAATAAACAACAGCCGAAGGTACATTCGCGAGATGGTCTTATGCGCATTGTTTTAGTTTTGTAAAAAACAAGAACATTGTGGTGAAATGCAACCTCTGTGTAAATGCAAAAGAATTGTCGACATCAAAAAACAGCACTAGCAATTTAAAAAAACACCCGGAACGGTGCTACTCAGGACAGTGTTGTGTCATTCAAAATTAATAAAACGCACTGAAGTTTACATAGTCATGTTGTGTCTGATATCAAATATGTTCAGTTTATTAAAAGATATTGGAGGAAAATCGCTTTATATCTTCCATACTTTAAACACATATTAATGTTAATTATTAGGGTTCCCAAGCATCCTCTTTTCCCCAGACATCCGGGCGGATTTTATCAATTCACGATAATGTCCGGTTTTCCCTCTTCTTCAAAGGACGATTACACGTGGTTCAAACCACATAGGTTCGCAACCCGTGCTTTAAATTATTTGAGAACGAAATATTTGAGAATAAAATTGCGCGTCTCGCGTAGTATTTTCTTTAACTTAAAATTTTAAAAACATTGTTCAAATTCAAACATTATTCATTATTTAAAAAAGTCTGACTATATGGTCACCCTACAATTATAGACTATGTATATTGGTATTGGTAGCTTGGATAGGCCACCGTCATTAAGCTACATAACTATCACTGGTTGTAACATAAATTACTGTACAAGAAAGAGGTACATTTTGTTAATTTAGGACGTTAATTTCTGTAGTTATTTTGGTGAAAGTAACTTAAAAGTAATACAGAAGTAATGTAATATATTACATTTCTGAGACAGTAATATTGTAATGTAACTTATTACATTTTACAAACAGTAACAAGTAATATGTAACATATTTTGAAGTAACTTGCACAACACTGGTCACCAATAACCACGCCACATGAGCGGCCGGACAGACCTTGAAGTCGGGATTCTTGTGTTTATCCACACACGGAGACACGAACATGGGCCGCTTATCCAGCTCCTGACGGTCCAGCTTCAGTGCCGCCTGCGCCGCCTGCCTGTCCTGGAACTGCACGTAGCCGTACCCTCTGAAGGCTCCTCCGGCGGTGAAGACGGGCCGCACGTGCCGCACGCTCCCGCAGGCCTGGAACAGCGAGCGCAGCCTCTCCTGCGGCTCCGGCAGGCTGAACGCCAGGTTACTGACGAACACGCTGCAGTCGTCGTCGCGCTGCTCTGGAGGCGGGTCCGGCTGCCGACGCTGGTGGAATCCGGGCGAGGCGTGGCGGCCACACTCCGTGTCCACGAGCTCCTCCTCCGCTCGGAGCCGCTTGCTGGGCTGGTCTGTGGGCCAGAAGCGCAGTCAGATTGGCGGTCCTGATCCGCTCAGACTCGTGTTCTTACCCGTGTCCTCCCAGGTTTCGTCACCGCCTTTGCGCTTGTCCCCAGTTCTGTTGGGCCTCTGGCTCTTCTTCAGAGCTTTTTTGTCTGCCTGGGCTTTCTTCCGGTGCTCCGCTTTCTCCTCCTCTTGTCGGGTGAAATTAGCCTCTTTTTCAGCGGCCTGGAGACGGATCACACACACACACACACACACTCGGCATGGGCGGTGCCAGCTTGTGTGTTTGGCACGGGACTCACTCGCGCTCTCTGCTCGTTCACTCGCTGGAGTCGGCTCTGGGTCTTCAGTACAGCCACGTCCCAGTCCTCCAGCGAGCCTGAGGACAAAGCGGCGTCAGAGGAGACGGCCCGCAACACGCTGCCCCGCCCGCCTGCACTCACCCTCCACCCTCTCGAAGCCCAGCAGGACGTCACACACGTGCTCGGGGTAATCTGAGGTGCTCTGCACCGCCCGGTGGAGAACCTTCCTGCAGTGCGCCGCATCTCCGCACGACCTGAAGCACAGACGCAGCTGAAAGCCTCGGAGGCGGAGCCCGGCGCGGGAACCTCGCACCTTTCCAGCTGGTAGTACTCCAGCCACATGTTGGCGTATCTGCCGTTGCCCTTGGTCATGACACGGTCCCACAGCTCACGAGCTTTCTGCATGTTCTTGCAGCGCGAGGCCTGTCGGGACACAACAGAGTGAAGCGCTGGCACATGCCGCTGGCATAGGGCGGCGCTTGCTCACCTCTATCCCCGCCCACACCTGCAGGACCGCGCAGGACAGGTCGCCGCTGTCGGTGAAGCCTGAGCAGAGAGGAAACCCCCGGTCAGACATACGGAGAGGCGCGGGAAACGCCCCACACACTCACGCTCCTCCACGTCACTCTTCAGGTAGTCGAGGCAGCGTGTGAAAGCAGCTCGCAGCTCCTCCAGCTCCCCGCTGCCCTCTGCAGGAAGAGACATCAGAGACACGTCAGCTGTGTTTCGCACATCAGGTATAATAACAGTAGTGCGAGTGTCGTCCGACAGCCGGTCAGATAATCACGAACAGTCCCAAGCGCTCGTTTGCTCCGGCCTACAGAGACACGGTCCTCACGCGTGCGATATGTCCACTTACATTACACTTCACAATACAGGAAACATTAGTAAAACATGATTGCGTTGTCATCAGTGAAGTTAGAGGTGGACGAGTGAGTGGCTGTAAGACACACAAGGGGCGTCTTACCTGCACCGAAGTCCACGCGCCGCCGCAGATAGTCCAGGTATGACTGCCAGATCTCCACATAGTCCGTGGCCTGTATGAAGCCGGCACTCAGGGCCTTCTCAAACACCTCTGAGAGCGAGAAACAGATGCATCGGGACGCGGTCACGCCTCTGGGAAGCGGGAAGAAGATACCCACCGGTCAGTGTGTGATGCTCGGCGCAGTGCCGTTCCAGAGCCAGGAGAAACCCCTTCCACAGGGTCATGGTCCAGGGACAGTTCCTGACGGCCCGATGGTGAGCAGACAACACCAGATCCTTCATTTTCAGCTGACGGTCCTGAGGAGACGGAAGGAAGGAGACCCACTGACCATCACAGCACCCGGCGGCGTCTCACCAGGTACAAAGTGAATCTGGTCCAGAGGTCCGGCACCAGACAGTTGTCGGCCAGGGCGCGCTCATAGATGATCTGAACACGAGCCGGGTCGCCTTCCTTCATCTCAACATCTATGTAGGCCTCGTACTCGGCCAGTCTGGGGGGCTCGGCGTCCATCTGCAGGCGGGAAACCACAGCGTTCTTCATCCGTTGGTCTACACTCACTGGAGCACGCCCACACACCAGCGCCTCCTCGTGCGGCCTGTACTTCTCCATCAGCCGCAGCGCTCGTCTGTACTGCTGCGTCACCACCTCAGGGACGCCATCCTCTGACCAGTCCGAGTACTCGCTGTACGTCTCCTCCATATCTGCCCCACACACACACACACACACACAGATGAGGGAGAACCTCTGGCACCAGCTCTCGGCTGCTTCTCACCCATCAGCGGAACGGCCAGCTGTCGTCTGAAGAGCGTGTGAACGCGTTCCTGCTGGACGCTCAGCGCCTCCTGCTGCTCCTGCGACGGGACACTGCCGGGCGGCGGCTGCGGTGGGAAACGGCGGCATTAGCAGAGCGGCGGCACCACGCGGGCCTCAGGCGGCGGGCGTCACCTGTGACGCGGAGAGGAGCGCGCTCTCAAACTCCCGGTACGCGGTCCAGACCGAAGAGCCTTTGGTCATGTGCAGGCCCACAGCGGTCAGCCCCCTCTCGAACACCGCACGCACGTGCTCCACGCCGCCGGCCCCCGCCATCCCCCCAATGGAGTATTGTCCGTACTCCAGCCAGACGTCTGGACCTGCGGAGAGAGCGGCTACACTCCCTGGCCCTCACTGCCAGACCCCCGCCCTCTCCAGACTTACACACGTAATCCTTCACTGCGCTCTCAAACAGCTCGCAGATCTTCTCCCGGCCGGACTCGTCTTCTGTCAGGCGAATTTCGTCCTTCAGCCAGTCCAGCCAGATCTCTGCCCACAACACACAATCTCACACTTCTGCCTCCAAATTATAACAGCACAGCACAGACAGTTATGGGTAGTCACACACACACACACACACACACACCTTCAGTGAGAGGGAACAGCTCGCTCATCCTCTGCCGGGCCTTGCGGAGTCTGTACAGCTTCCCTTCCTTCCGCAGCAGCTTGATCAGGTCCACGTGGCAGTTATAGTCAAACACATTGATCGATAACTAGGGAAACAATGCAGGTTATTGACATTTGATTCTTCGGCAAGACACTGACCCCCACATGCCCCCCGGGTGCCAAGGCTTAAGGCTGCCCACTGTTCCGGGTTTGTGTGCCCACTTCACTTGGAAAGGTTAAATGAACAGATTCAGTGTCTCTAGTGGTCATAGTGCCATCGCCTCACTTTACTTATGAGGATCTGGATCAAACTCGTTTGAAAAACATCACAAAACTGAAAAGAGACCCAAATATGAAATGAGAAATGAGCTAGAGAAATATAGTCTGAATCAGATCACACACATACTGTACACACACATTCACTTTCTCCCTCTCTCACACACACACACACACACACACACACACACACACACACACGATATGGTATAAGTGCACGTTATGGCGTTTGGCCCGTTGCTTGTTATGGTCAAGACTCAAGAGAGGCGCCTCTGCGCGTCCGGGAACTGAACTTTCCTCATTCATCCTCCTCACCTGCTCTTCCAGTCGCTGGAGCTCAGCTTCATTCTCCCGATCGTCCGCGGACGACTCGTCCTCATCTTCCTCCTCGGATCCAGACGCTTCTTCCTCCGACTGCATCTCTCTCTCCTCGGACTCCTCTTCGATATCTTGTGACGTCTGCTCGTCGTTACTCGCCTCCGCCATGTTGACTCTGACCTGCCCGGAAACAGGGGCGGGGCTGGTGCGCACATGAAGGAGGCCCGGAGCAGGGAGAAGGCCGTGGTTGGCTTAAACCTGACCTCTCGCGCTGACGTGTGTTCCGTGCAAAATAAAAGCGTCTGTGCTGCTGATTTGCCTCAAATCGAATAAATCGAATTTGGGAAATAGACCGAATTTCGCAAGTAAACAAACAAACTAACAAAAAAGTGATTGCATCACAATTTTATCAAATATAATAAATGTTCGTTACATTTACTTTAAAAACTAGGACTAAAGCGCTCTATTATTACCATCACTACCATCAGTTCTCAGTTATGTTTCTTGACCGTGTGTTTGTATGTTGGGGTGAAGTAATGATGACATATTAAAGTTTTTCCCTTAAGTGTAGATTATGTAGATTCTCTGACCAGCGAATATTCACCGCTCGTGTGTGTGTGTGTGGAGATAGTGTCGGTACACTGGCGCCTTCTGCCGCTCACCGGGAGTAATTCAGGCAACATGGCGCTAGCTGCAGTGGCTGCTGCCAAACGCTGCGGCTCCACTGCTCTTCTGCGCGGATTTCCGGAGCTCAGACCCAAAGGCTTGTACCACAAAAAGGTTCGTGTCACGACTGTCCACCTCCCGCTGGAGATGTTACTCATTCGGACTCGTGATCACAACAACCGCGTTAGCCTTGCTGCTAAGCTAACTTTGCAAAACAAGTGCGTAGGTAAACAAGCAGACTGTTAGTTCAGCGTTTCAAGGTGAATATTCACTGCGCTTGCGTTGGGTCGCAGATTATTGCGAGGTTCTTAATTGACTTCTTCCGTCAGTTTAATTAGTGATAATAACGCCGTGTTGTGTGTCTGGTCAGGTGGTGGATCACTATGAAAACCCGCGGAATGTGGGCTCCCTGGACAAGAGCGCGCGTGACGTGGGCACGGGTCTGGTGGGAGCGCCCGCGTGTGGAGACGTGATGCGACTGCAGGTCGTTCGCTTATGCCCCGCCCCCTCCGCATGATCAGACCTGACCCCCCCTCTCTTCTCCACATTGACAGATCAAGGTGGACGAGAATGGAAAGATAGTGGACGCCAGATTCAAGACGTTTGGCTGCGGCTCAGCCATCGCCTCCAGCTCTCTGGCCACGGAGTGGGTGAAGGGGAAGTCGGTAAGTCATCAGCCGCCGTCCTCATCACGCCGTCACGTGCCCACAACTCGTCTGGTGTTCCCACAGCTGGACGAGGCTCTGAAGATCAAGAACACGGAGATTGCCAAGGAACTGTGTCTTCCGCCGGTCAAGCTGCACTGCTCCAGTGAGTAGAGACGCCGGCCGGAGTGAGAGCGTCCGCTTGACCGCCGTGTTGTTCTCTGTCGACAGTGCTCGCGGAAGACGCCATCAAAGCGGCTCTAGCTGACTACAGACTGAAGCAGAAGGAGGACGAGTAGAGCAGTGGGCAGCGTCACCAGTACCAGACGTGATAGAGGAAGAACTGGAGACGCTTTGGGAAGACTCTTTTTATTTTGGCGGAAAAATGCGACATTAAGATGTAACGTGCAAAGCGAGTCTGTGGCCTGGACGCTCGGACGCTGCTGTATTTATGTTTTGTGAATAAAGAAGTGAACACAGTCCGGCTGGTCACTCAGCTCGCGGCGACAGTGGCGCTACCCTCTGGTTCCGCAGCAGAAGGCTTCTGAGCAGCGCCAGCACGGCGAGCAGCAGCAGCGCAGTCAGCACACACAGGGCGGTCAGGGCAGCGGTCAGCGCGGGGGCTCCAGGGGTTGCGGGTTTCTGAGCGGTGAGGTTCTGCTCGCTGTTGGGCTCGGGAGGGGACGTGGGTAGGAAGGAGGTGAAGTGCAGTGAGACACAGTCCTCGAAGCTCAGCCGGTCCAGAGCGGCTCCGTCCCACCCCGGGAACGACCTGGACCGACCCGCCTCTGCCGAGACCAGAGCGCTGGGCCATTTTAACCGGCTCCAGTTGCACGAGCGGAAGAAGCGAGTCTCCTCTGGTGCCGGGGTGGAGTTGACGACAGGTCGCCGCACGCTCGGACAGATGGCCACGACCGACAGTGCCAGCAGCGTCTTCTGCGCCAGGTGCAGCGGGGCGGCGCAGACCAGGTCGACATGCGGGCGCGGGCGGTGCGTCAGCAGCCAGCGGTACAGGTACGTGATGTCACACTCGCACGCCCACAGGTTGTCGTCCAGCTCTAGCGAGCGCAGCAGCGGCAGGCGGTCAAAGGCTCGCTCGGGCACGGAGCGCAGGCGGTTGGCGTTGATCCTCAGGGCGTGTAGGTTCACCAGGCCGGCCACAGACGAGAGGTCCAGCGCCGACATGCAGTTGGCCGACACGTCGAGGTGCGTCAGCGAGGGAGGCAGACCCGGGGGCAGGCGGGACAGCCGGTTCCCCTTTAGCGACAGCACCCTCAGCTTCTCCAGGCCCAGCAGTGCCCCCGGCTGCACGGCGCGGATGCGGTTCTGCTCTAGGTGCAGGCGCGTCAGGTTGCCCAGCTGCCTCAGGGCGCCGGCGGTGATGTAGGTCAGCTGGTTCTCCTGGAGTCGCAGACTCTCCAGACTGGCCGGAAGCCCCCGCGGGACCCGCGCCAGCAGGTTGTGCCCTAGACTTAGCTCGTGCAGGTGCGCGTAGGGCCGGAAGACGTCGTCCAGGTTGCAGATGCGATTGCGGGCCACGGAGAGGACTGAAGTGCTCAACGGGACGGCACCAGGCAGCGTGTGCAGCCCCAACGCCTCACACAGGACCAGGGGTTTGGGACGGGCACAGCAGCAGCAGCCTCGCGGGCAGGAGGGCAGAAGCAGGCCGGCGTGAAGCCACCAGCAGGTCAGCCACAGAACGCAGAAGAGGGCCCGGCGGCGCATGTCGCTCTTCTCTCACGGGCAGAAGCATCAGACGCTCACTGTAAACCACTCGACTGCTCCCGACCCTTCTTAGCATTCCCGCTCCGGCCTGGAGATTGTCCCCGCTCGGCCTGAAGCTCCAGAGCCTTATCAAAGTTTAATGTAGCCTTAAGGTTTAGTGTTACGGCTCTGTATCTTCTGGGCGCTGTGCGGGGAACTCTCCTCCACTCAGGGTCAGAGCTGCCTGGGTTTATTTTCAGTACCTCTTTTAATAGCAGTTTCTTCCACTGTTGTGGGTTTGAAGTTGTTTTGCATCAACGAGGCCAGAGCAGATGAGAAGCCGGATAAACGTCAAACCCCCGTTGAGTGTGTATGTAAACGCTGCTCTGCTTTCACTCTCCTGAGCTGAAGCCTTTACATCATTACTTTATTGTTTATTTACTATACTCATTACTCTACTGCACTTTACTTTACAGTGGTTTGCCAACTTTCATCGCCGTCATGATTGCGTTGCAATAGAGACTCTGAGAATTTGTGACATCTGTGGCACCTCACACATGTCATTCACCACACACCAGTCATTCACAACACACACTTCATTCACTACACACCCGTCATTAATCACACACACACATCATTCCCGACTAGCCCTCTGACACACACGGTCTTGGCCTCCAGCAGCGTGTGAATGTCGGTGTCTTCCGTCTACTCCAGTGTCCAGCAGTGATTCATCTTGTGAAGCGCATCAGTGAAACAATCACACTCAACACCTTCAAGAGTCAAGAGGTTTATTACTGAGTCTTAACACAATCACAACACTTAATAATGTCTGAAAAATCATTGTGTCATAAACCATAGTGAAGCTGACGTGACAAGTGAAGAACACTGAAGTAAATTGGTATGTGTATTTTTATCAATTCTAAACACACAAACAAAAGACCAAATTCAATCAACTTTTGACTAAACATTTTATGAAACAAAAGGAATCCTCTTTCCAAAAATATGCCCTAGTTGAGGTTTGGGCGCAGACCTTCTCTCGCTCTCACACTTTCCGCAAGTGACACGTGCAGACCGGATGCTGACTCGGCGGTGGATCCGCTTTCTGTGGGTCAGCACTGCTCCGCATCTCCACCTTCGGAACCTCCTGCGGTCCCTTCTCCTGCCCCCCACCCACCAGCGCTGGAGACGGCTCTCGCAGGATCTTCTCGGGCCCGCGCTGTGCTGCAGGTTGTGTGTGTGCTGGCAGTTTGGTGTGAGTGATGTAGGTCGGCGGCGCAGGGGTCTTGGGGGGATAGTAGACCTCCAGCTTGCGCTTGTGGCTCATCGCTGACGCGCAGCAGACAATGAAGATGATGACCACTAACAGAGAGGTCACCACAATGATGAGGAGCAGGTTCTCCTTCAGGAAGTCCACCACCTGGTTGAAGAGGAAGTCTTTGATGCGGACGAAGGTGGCTGTGATATTGGGGGAAGGAGAGGTGGACGGAGGGATGCTGGTGGTCCGGACGACGGGGAAGATGAACTCATTGCCGCTTCCCTCCTCCACTGTCACGTTAGCTGGAGCCGGTTTAGCCAAGCATTCGTTGCTGATGAACAGCAACAGGAGCAGGAGGACGAGGCGCAGAGTGACCCACATAGTTTCCGAAGAGACCTGCCCACACACACGGCCAGTGGGAATCAAACAAATGGGTTTGATTCCCATAGAAAAAATAAAGATTAGATAATTAGATTCTATTCCAAAGTTTTTTTTGTTGAACAGGAACAAAGTCATTGTTGTTACAGTCTCTGATTGCGCGGAGACACACACACACACACACACACACACGTGTACGCAGGCATATTTTTGGAACACACACTCTTATTATTTGGGTGGAGATGGAGGGAATCTGAACTGCTTTGTAATTTTCCTGCCTCCGGTCGACCACAGAAACCAGCGGATCTACTGCAAGAGCCACGGCCTGTAGTTACGGCCTATTTCTGCCTCACACACACACACACACACAGTCACATATAGTAACCATCACACACACACAGAAACATACAATAACTCTGAATCAAACACACACACACAAAGTCACATACATTAACTCACACACACACACACACACACACACACACACAATTACTCTGAATCAGTCACTCAAACTCCCCCACACACACACACACACACTAATGCCCCGTCCTGGAAGTCACTGTACATAAATGCAAATGAAGTAAATAAACGCTGAGACTGTAGAAGAACCTGGCCCGCACACACACACACACACACACACACGTCTTCAGATACTCACACGTCTTCTCGCTTGCTCTGATGTGCTGAAGAGCTGGAGGAAGATCTGAGCTGCTGCTGAAAGACCACGAGCACAGCAGGACACACCCGCCCCACCACGAACACGTCACACACACCCTCCCACGACACGTCACACACACACGGCCAGAGGAGGGAGCTGGTTCTACTTGAGCAAGACACGGACCCCCACACCACGGCCTCTGAGTCCCCACCCCATTGCTCCATGTGTGTGTGTGTCACTGCCCCTAGTGGACCTGAACCACAACTCAACAGAAACAGAACCAAACTCACATTCACATTTATTTATGTTTTGGCCTTTACACAAAATCCTGAAGAGAAATCTATAGTGTAGGCGGCGGCGAGACAGCGCATCATAGGAACACGCTCTACAGCGGCAGGAAGCTGTCCAGCGTCAGGTGGTCTCCATCGGGGATCAGCGCGCCGTTGCTCCGCGGGAGTCTCGTGGGAATAGGGTGGTCTGTGTCGTTCATCAGGGCGGAGATACAGACCATCTCAGTGTCCTGCAGCTGGCCGCGCCCGCGCCGTCTGAACTCGGACAGTCTGGTGGCCAGGCAGATGGTGCTGATGATGAAGACGCTGCTCACGGCGGCCATGACGGCAATGGTGAGGAGACAGCGGCCCACCAGTGCGTCTCGTTGAGGAGCAGCTCCGGGTCTAGTCTTCTCGCTGGACCCCCAGGCGGTGGTAGGTCTGGTCCAGTCTTCAGCTCCCCCCTTCTCGCTAGACCCCCGGGTGGTGGTGGCTCTGGTCCAGTCTTCAGCTCTGCCCTTCTCGCTAGACCCCCGGCTGGTGGTGGCTCTGGTCCGGTCTTCAGCTCCGCCCTTCTCGCTGGACCCCAGGGCAGGCGGGTGCGGCTCGCTGAAGCTGATGTGCTCCAGAGAATCAGGAAATGGCGAGGCAGAACTTCCTGCTTGAGAAGAGCGAAGAGTTCCAGTGTGCGCGAGGGGAAGTACTGTGGAGGAGGGGGCTGCTTCCTGAGCCAGGCTCAGCCCCCCTCTAGGTCCACTGCTGACATGATGCCGAGCTTCCGCCACGCTGATGTTCTGGCCTCCGTCTGTAGCTGCAGCGTCGTGACCTAACGAGCCGGAGCAGAGCAGAGCCGTGCACGCCAGCAGCATCAGGACCTGGCGGGCGGCGGCGTTCTCCATCTCTGTCCGATCTCGGGCCAGAGGAGAACACGACGCCATCATCAGAACCACAGCCGCCTGAACAACACACCAGTCGTTGATCTGAAACACAGGAAGTCAAGGCGAGGCGGACGCTATCTGTGACGAACACCAGTTCCTCAAACCAATAAACCACACACACACACCCTAATGCTTTTCTTGTTCTGATAACCAGTAAAACTCAGAAGAACAGTGAACGTGACGAGGCTCATGAACCAAACCATCTCCAGCCAGACGACAATAGCGTTTACTGAGCTGCACAATGCATCACCAGCATCCAGCTCCAGAGAGAGACAGAGAGTGTGTGTGTGTGAGAGAAAGACAGAGACAGAGAGTGAGGAAACAGAGAGAGAGAAAGGAAGAGAGTAAGAAAAAAGGAGAGAAAGAGAATGAGAGTAGAGACACAAGGAGAAAGATAGATAGACAGACAGAGAGGGGACACAGAGAGAGAGACAGACAGACAAAGAGAGACAGACAGAGAGAGAGATAGATAGACACACAGAGAAAGAGAGAGACAGACAGGCAGAGGCAGACAGACAGGTTCAGCGTGCTTCCTCTACAATAGCACCAGCGTCTGATCAGACGAGAAAAGAGGAAGTGTAAAGCTGATGAATGACAAGCGGGCGACCGACTCGCCGCGGATCGAGAGCAACGCTGAGGCGCCAGCAGGAACATGGAACGGGCCACACGCACACTTGTGTCACTATGTTTAATAAGAAAAAAAAAAACAAAAAAGGAAAGTTAAGAGCTTTCAAGAGAAGCGGATAAAAGGAAGGCGTGGCCGTGAGCGCGCCAGCAACTGGAAAGGGAATCACTTGTTGTCTTGGAATGTCGATCAGAGTCTTTGCGATGCGGAGCTCGGGCGGAACGCCGTCAAAGTGATTGGCAGCAACGGGTCCCGCCCATCTGGTCAATGACACATCCTGAATCTCAGGGGGAGGAGCCTAAGGTCACATGCTGGACAGCTGCTCCTCCAGTTTGGCAATCCTGGCTTCCTGACTGCTGACCAGCTCTCGGAGAGACCGCACCTCTCGCAGGACCTCCTCCATCTTCCCTTCACTCTTCTGCGGGAGGAACACATACGTGTGTCAGCCAGACCGGCGGTTAACACGTAACACACTGGGCTTACGACGGAGGGAGCGGCAGCGGAGGTCTTGACAGCGTGGCCCGAGTTCTCAATGCTCTTGCTGGTCTTGTTGTCCAGGATGTTCTTCTTCACAACCTTGAGGTCGCGGTTCTTGGCCGGGATGTAGCCGTGCTTGAGGGAGATCAGGATGGGCTCTCCGTCCTTCCCTTCAAACCAGTCTTCAGCCTCCAGGGCGGCATCCGGTCCTGCCGTGTCCGGATACAGGTCGTCCTGGAACAGGTCCGACTACAGGGAGAAAGTGCTGGTGTCAACAGTGTGCCGATCCGCAGTTGGAACAAGCTGCTCACTTTTCTCGGCACGGTCATGATGATTGGTTCACACTTCCTCTCGTGTAGTTTGTAGAACCTGGCGACACACACAGAAGCGAGAGTGAGTGAGCGAGTGCTGCCCTCCGATGGCAGGGCAGGACCGGGCGCCTCACCTGGCGATCTCACACTTGTTGACATCCAGTCCTCTCTTGGGCATGTAGCCCATCCCCCGCTGCGGCTCCTTGGTGCTGAAGGTGTTAAGGTAATGAACGAACGGAGCTTCATCCGTGATCTCAAAGTAGCGAATGCTGCTGTCGCCCTGACAAACACATCACACACACATGCCACAGTCAGACTGAAAGACACAGACAGGCAGGACAGATGGAGAGAGAGGGAAACAGACAGAAGCAAAAAAAAGGGAGGATGAGATTGACATTGAGAGAGACATACCGTATTTTCTGGACTATAAGCCGCATCCCTCTATTTTCGAAAACAAATAAAAAAAAAAACATAAACAAGCCGCACCTGCATACAAGCCGCATCCACACTATTATAAAAGTTCCCTTTCTAGTTGTTCACTGGACACTACTGGGGACAACATTACCGGACAGGGAACAAGGGTTTCAGTCGAAACCTGGAGAGTTTTGCAAGCCACAGATATGTATGTTTTGGGATTTTATTTTTTTTCTTTATTACATATGTTCGCAGATTTACGGCTTCGCGGATTGTTTTAATTAGGTATGCATAAATTATAAAAGAAATATATCGAAATATTCGTGCATGACCGCAAGGTCTGCTGATAGCGGCTAGAGAAGGGCCTCTGCGGACGCGTCTGGCGCGGAGATGCGAATGTCAGACGTCAGCAATGTTGGACGTCCCCCGCGGCCCTGCTCGCGCCTTATATTCCCCCATTCAAACACTTTGAAAATTAATATCTCCGGGGCCACGCGTGTATTACGTATATTATTAATGAATATTTCGTTCCGTTACTGTACACATAACAATTTTTCGTTTTTATGTGGAGCAATAATTTTTTTTTGGCTTGAATTAATTAAATGAAATATCAAAATATTTGTGCACGACCGCGAGGTCTGCTGATGTTGCGCATCTCGGTAATCAAAACACTTACTGTTTTATTGCTTGACATTCGTTCGTTTGTACTGCATGTATCTGCACGTATGTACACTTACTTGCCATTATTCCTAGACATCTGTTCCTTGTACTGATATGTTTGTTAACATTACTTTAATAAAGAATAATACGTGAAAATAAATGTTTTTAAAGTCTGAATAAGTGTTAAATAAATACGTAAATGCGGATTTTCACCTATTGCGGTCGTGCTTAGAACATATCAATAAACCAGGGTTCACGATATTTACTACAGGAACAGAACGATTTTGAATTGTAAATGTACATGTATGTAACTAAATAGATCGTTTCCTAACCTGTATTTTAACACCAGCAACTTTGCTGATTAAAACTTATAAAAATTATATCTGCTTAGAGCGGTGGTGGAAAAAAAATCCGCAGAATAGCCGTACCTTTGTATAAACCGCAAGATTCAAAACATATGAAAAAAGTAGCGGCTTATATTTTGGAAAATACGGTAATAAAAATACGAAAAATAAAGTTAGACGGGAAGAGGAGAAAGAGACAGACAATTGGGGAGAACGTGAGACTGGAGGGAGACAGACAGAGGCAAAGAGACTGACATTGGCATCAATGTTAATTGACATTGAGACATAATAAAAAGACAACAGAAAGTTAGAAGGGAAGAAGAGAAAGAGACAGACCTTCCCGCACAGGTAGACTACGCCGGTGTCGGGGTCATAGAAGGGCAGCAGGACTCCGTTACTCGTGTCCATCTCATGAACAGCCACGGCCTCTTCCATATTGTCCTGCAGAGAAGAATTGTAACAACATCAGACAAGACTCCTCGTTCACCGGAGCTGAAACGACGCAAGGAGCTGTGGGTAACGCAGAAGAGTGAAGAGAAGGTACCGGATCCCAGAGCGCCAGCTGCCTCTCGCTCATGCGGCTGAAGCCGGTGGTGAACACCTTGCCGTCCGACAGGAAGATGGCTCGCATGGGCCGCGCGCCTTCGTGCGCCTTGTCCTTCTCCTGCGAGACACACGCAGACGTCACCCCGCCCCAGTGCCACAGCCGCCCTCCGCCGCGCACTCACCGCCAGCAGCTCCCCCTGCCGCGGGTCGATGACGCGGACACGCTTGTCCTTGCAGGCTGTGCAGATGAGGTTGCCGTTGCGGTTCCAGCAGGCGCTGAAGATGATGTCGGGGTGCAGGTCATCCAGGGTGATCATCGCCTCACCAGTGCCCACGTTCCAGATGATGATCACGTTATCGCAGCCTGCCAGGCAAAGTCAGAAGTCAAGGCCCCGGCAGCCGCGAAGGCAGTGTCGCGTCTCACCCGCGCTCATCAGCACGTTGCGGGCAGTGGGATGCCAGGTCACGATGCCCACTCGTTTGGAATGACCCTCCAGGACCACCACCGGCTCAGCCAGAGACGTCACCAAGCCGTTCTCCGGGATCTGCCACACCTGACGCCGACAACAACAGTGGCACATGTGACCTCTGACCTCACTAGACATTAAACCAGTGGGTGATCTCCTGGTGCACGCTCACAAACACTGAACTTATAGCAAAAGCTCCAGTTCAGCGCCGCAAGAGCAATCATTTATACTAGGGATGCACCGAAATGAAAATTCTTGGCCGAAACCGAAAACCGAAAAAGAGGAAAGCCTGGCCGAAAACCGAAACAATTGCATTTATTGCTATGATGGTGTACTAAATTTACTAAAACAAAGGCATTGCAATTGCATAAATTAATAATGAAGTTTCAAAGAATAAATGAAATAAAATGTGTTACAAATATGCAAATATTTATCAGGCATATTGCAACACCTGAGTATAAAATATAATTCAAACTAAAATGTTTAACTTGACCTACTGGCTTGCTGAAATGTTGTAAAATTAAATGTTCCTCCATTAACAATTGCATTTAAGTTTAAAGTGCATTCAGAACAAGTGCAAAGGACACAACATTTTCTCTGCAGGTCTTAATAATAGTATGAATAGGTTGCTGTTGAGCTTGTCATCTGACTGACATTTGAGAAAAATTTGAGACTGTATTTAAATAAGGCCACATAAATTTTAAAAAGTTTAAAACGTTTAAAAAAGAATGCATGATTATAATTTTATTAACGTGGGGTTTACACTTTGATAAGTAGCAAACAAGGAAGTACAAAATGCCTTTTAAGGCAATACTTGCTCCGCCCACTTTCGGCGCCGGCGTCTCAGACTGTCATTCTGCGGTTCTGCTGTTGGTGGCTTCTCCAGAGGATTCGAACATATTTCTACGGATCGTGCGCTACAGACTCTAAGCGCGGACTTTTCATAGTTTTTACCGTGGTATTTACCGCCACTTTGGGCGCTTTAGAGCTGCGCTAAAGGGTTAGCGTCCGCTACAGACGCGTCAGATGAGCTGATCTCTTTAGTTTGATGCTCAAACGGAGTGAGAAGAGAGAGAATGTTCTCCAGTAAGAGCCACTGGTGTGAAGTGAATGTCGCGGGGAGATCGTGATCGGCGCTCCGCTATATGCCGCCGCTCTTACGGTCTCTGCTTACGTCATCAATTTTCGGCCAATTGTTTCGGTGGAAAAATTGTTTCGGCCGAAAACCGAAAATTTTCGGTGGCCGAAAATTCGGTACATCCCTAATTTATACTAATGATAAGAACACAGTCATTATTATTCTAAACAAACCATTTTTTCTATTAGTGGTCTGTCTCGTTTTGACACTCGTCTCCTATAAGTTTGAACGCATTACAAGCAATTAATGGCTCTCCAGTAGTAGCCGGTCTTCAGCGCAAACAAACGACTGACATTGAAGAAAAGAAACCTTAGCGAAACTTAGTGAAAACTTTTCAAAGAACTGCACGTTCAGTGGAAAACCTATAAACAGACGCGAAAAGAAGTGAGGCAATTTATAAATGAGAGTAATAAATCATTTTAGTTCTTATTAACTATTAGTAAATAATAACTAATATTAGTCAGTCACGTACCATCACAGTGCAGTCCTCAGAACCACTGGCGATGACCTGGTCATTGTGGGGACACCAGTCGATGTCAAGAACTGGTCCCGTGTGGCCACACACTGTAGGGTAAGCCTTGTCAATCCGCCCCGACTGGAGAGAGAGACAGAGAGAGAAGACAGTGAGGCAGAGAGAGGGTCAGAGAGACCAATACACAAAAACAGAGTGTGTTAAGCCGTTCTTACACAGACAGAATGGAGAACAGACTGTGTTTTACACATCATCACACACCATTTCAAGCATGTTACATAATCACACTATTATCCAGCGCACATGAGAAAAAGCAGCTGTTGTGTCCGACTCCCGATGATGCTTGTCAGGTCATGACCTTTGACCACTGCACATATGACCCGAACGTTAAAAGCGAAGCGAGTGGTGACAACATCACATGACCCCACCCCCGCGACACAGCAACACCTGCACGGGAAGCGCATTCCTCTCATGTCTGGGCAGGAAGAGTTCTTCTACCGAACAGAAGCATTAATAACCAGCCACCGACCGCTCACAACACTGGCCCAAACACTGGACAATCCACTCAGCCTCAGCCAATGAAGCGGGAGCAGGAAGTGGGACTGGAAGGCTGACAGGCGCGAGCCCAGCACAACCATATATGGTGAAATCTGCAGCAGGAAAAACACCGGCCTGACTTCAGCTTTATCCAGGAAGCCCGAAGCTCTCCTCTTCCTCTCCCAACGCACCCATGCACGCACACAGACACAACATCTATTTAAACTACTGGACACAAACAGAAGCTCCACACTCACGAGTTGTGACAGCTGGACACACCCTCTGAGAAAAAAACAGCCAATCACAGGCCGAGACAAACAAAAACATCGGAAGATGCAGAGCCGTCAGAAGGGACAGACTCTTCACAGAGCTTAGCACACAACAGAAGAGTCACCGGCTGAAACCCCGAAAGCACGGCATGGCGCTCACCTTGTGAAGAGGAAGAACCATGAACGCTCCTCCTCCGCTGGCCTCCACGATGATGGCCACAAACCTGGGGTTGACGGCACAGAAGGCACTGTCCCACGTGACGCGGGACACTCGGATGTCATCGTAGCACTGGTCGTTCTTCACCGCCTGGCCAAACACGTGCCGGAACTTACTCTGTCGCACAACGCGCCTGAACATATCTGCAGAGGAGAGGAGAGCAACCACGTCACCAATCACACTTCAGTCAGCCATACATGTCTGTCACACGCTCAAGCTTAAAGAACAACAAGCTAGACATCAGTGACGTCCGTCACATAAATACATGAAAAAAGTCATTAGTGAATGTGGTGAAACATAGTGGTGGAGGTGTGATGGTCTGGGGCTGTTTGCTTCAGCTTGATCAAAAACCTTCGTTTAAAACGCCACCATTTGATTCTTTTTCACTTTGATTTTCATCCGTTGAAAAGCACGATATGTGTAGATCAGTGTGCGCCAGCAGTGAAGAGGATCTGACACTGGGGGTGAAGGAGCCGCCGAGGAACACTGAACTTGAGACTCCCCAGTGTTTCTAATGCATCAATGCATTTGGAAAAGCACTAATATACCTTTATTCTGAAAGAAATGTCAGAGGAAAACAAACTGAGCCAATGGAAGTTTCTCAGGAAGATTCTCCTTGAGCTACACGAGAGTCTGCGCGACACGGGACGGAGAGGGAACCAGGCCAGAACTCTGCTTCCCTCTTACGTTCAGGGCTGTGCATGTCCTGCCAGAGTCCCACGTCTATTACAGCAGGTGAGTCCACAATGATGTCAACAGGAACCAGCAGAACCACTCAACAACTGTCGCTGTGGAGACCGTCAGTCATCAGCAAACGCTGCGACACTTTACAGCATCAGCTCCAGAACCGGCACCACAACCTGATCCTTAATAAACCAGCGTTTGTCAGTGTGTGTGTGTCAGAGGAACGCCGCCCTAAGCAGTAAAGCAGGAATGCACCCGTGATAAACCTGCAGAAACACATCTCGTCAAATCCTTCAGTCAGAAAAACCACAGACAGGGATGTTGCTAACGCGACGTGTGTGTTTACATCAGAACAAACGCTCATCACGCAGCCGGGCCCTGTCAATCATTAGCTGATCCCACCCACGCGTGATAACACTTCCTGTCGGACAGGGCGTGAACGGTGACGGCTGTTCTGCAGGATTCAGCTGATTTAAACCAAACACAACATGCAATGTTAGCATTACCCAAACCAGATGTTTGCATAGGGGAGAGAGAGACAGACAGAGAGTGACAGAGAGAGAGATAGAGAGAGACTGACAGGAATGATTTTGAATCTACAGGTGGTGTGTTTGTGGAGTTGAGTGTGAATCACATGGTGAATCAGCAGAAGAACACATCTGGAGAGCAGGGTCTATAACCACATCACCATCTGAGAAGAACCAAGAGTCTGAGTTGTCTTACCTCGTGTTGGTGAGACCTCCATTGCTCTCGCTGTGTCTACAGGATCTTTATTACAGACTGAACTTCCCTCCGTCTGCACCGACACTTCTCTTTATCTCACAGCTTCCTGCTACTTCACGCTAATGTGGCCCAGCATTCCGACCACCTCCCCTGACGCTCCAGTCCCGACATGCCCACGTCCAGCCCACCCGTCATCCAGCGCACGCCACATGCACCAAACACTTTTCAATGCTTCTCTAATCTCCTTCCTTATTCCTGTAGCTCCACCAGCAGGTTGTGTGTGTGTGTGGGTGTTCGAGTTCCAGTAAAAAAAACTGAAGTGGAACACATACGTTCCAGCACAGAGATGTCACTTCCCATCGAACGTCCTACAAAAACATTCATCGGAGATTCGATAAAAGTTGTGAAACAAAACGCTCCATGGAAACTAAACTGTTCAATTCGGCATTCAAATGATTTTTATTATTATAAAACACTTCTCATTTTGATCTCAAATTGACATCAGAAGTGTGTGTTTGCTTAAAATAAATTCTCAAAATGGGTTATTTCCTTTATCAGTGAGCGGCCATTCACACACAGTCTGTTATTTTCACCACGGCGACAGAATTTTTCCACTTGATTGCGTCTCCACAGACACACCTTCTTAGAAAGATCATCAGGAAGCGAGTTACAGGAGCCAGAGCAAGTTGGCAGTAGTAGAAGAAAGACGGTGAAATTCCACTGAGCTGGTGTCACAAGACTTCTGAGGCTTGACACTAAACCAACGAGTTCGTAAACGCTGCGTGTCAAACCCTGCGTCTTACAACGCAGCGGACGCTCAGATGATAACGTGCAAGAGTTCAGATCTAAATATTCTGTAACTCTAGCAACAAACAACGCCCGGAGCAGTGGTGACTGGTGATTGGTCAGCCACTGATGATGTCAGCAAACAGCATGAGATTTCTTCACAACCAGTTTTGAAAGATGTACTCCATCAATGTGTCATCTGACATCTTACGCACTCTCTCTGTCTCTCTCTCCTGCAGTGTGTGTGTGTGTGTGTGTGTGTGTCAGACAGGAGGTAGAATCACTACACTACAGTCTACCGCGCACACAAATCTGCGTGTGAATACCAGCACGTGCGGAGGAACTGGTGACGTAACCCAGGCCGAAACCAAAAAGTGGACAGTTTTAAAACGCATGTATTTTCTTAAATCTTCCACACGTTGACACACTAGCAGCGGCCACGGTCCGTACGATTGGTCACTTCCTGCAGAACAAACTTTATGTCTTCTTCCCTCAGTCCAGCGTGAAACACGTCAAACCTCCACAGACGCTCCTCATCCAAACTCAATCTCGCCGTTACGTAACGCGTATTAATCACTGATCAGATCAACACAATATCAACCAACTAAACTAAACAGAACTAATCGCCACACGCGGGGTGAGTGAGGGAGAGTCTAAACAAGTCACAGAGCGGAAGGTTTGTAAATCATCTCGTCTGGAACATGATTTAGACCGAATCACCGGGCGGAACCGCACAGTGTGTGTGTGTGTGTGTGTGTGTGTGCGGACCGAGTCCAGGCCGTCCGGCTCGCCCCACGCGTCACCTTCTGCGCTTCCGCTGGCGAGACGAATCCACGTCCGACTGTAATTCCGTGTTTGAGCGCCGCTTCTCTTCAGCCGTGACGCGCGAAAGATCCCCGTCCCCGAGCCTCCGCCTCACTCACTGTCTTACTCCGCCCCGCTCCGCACGGACGTGGCGCAAGCCACGCCCAGTCTGCGTAGACCCCGCCTCGAGTTGAGCCATTGGACTGACTGAACTGACTGACACCTCGCATCCACAATCATCAAACAGACGCGTCGTGGCCCCGCCCTCTCGCGGCGGACGCAGGTACTATGAAACTGCAGCGTGGTTTACGTGACCGCACCGGCCCGCGGAACCGGTTATTAAAGCAGTGACGTCAGCAGGTCGATAGTGTAAGAATAAGAACGTGTGGAGCTGCACACTCCCACGACTCAAGGCGACGAATCAAGGGGGTTTGAAGACTTAGTCAGGCTGTGGGCCACAAGATGGCGTCATTGAGCTGAAACTCATCATTGAGCTGTGTGTGTGCTTGCGTGTGCGTGTGTGTAGAGAGACAGAAAGACAGGTACCTTTCCTCACTGAAGGCTTCCTCTCTAGTACTTTGTCGGGTGATTTTTTCAGGGAATCGAAGGCTGCTTTCATCTGCGCCACTTTCACAGACTGTGCTGGGTCTAGGACCAGGTCGGCCCGGGCCTCTGTTGGTTTGGTCCACTCCTTCATCTTCTTCTGCAGCTCCATGGCTTCCTTGATCATCTCAGAGACATGTTTCTGACCTTCTGTCGGCTCTGCTATTGTGGTCATTTGGTTCTCCTGGTCAAGCCGCACCAGATGTTCCTCTGTTGTGGTGAGCGTCTCCTCAGCTTGAGTGGACGGCGTCTCATCTTTCTCTTGGGTGGGAGCACTTGTAGGTTCATCACAGTCTGGTGCCGCTGCAGCACATGCGTTGTGGGTCTCCTTTGCCACCGTCTGGTTAGGATGCCCTGCCACCTCTTCAGCTTGTGTAGGAGCGCGGTCATCATTAGGTGTGCTGCGTGTGCTGCTGTCCTCTGGCCCTCGTGTGAGCTCAGGCGGTGCTGCTGACGTCTCCACAAGCAGGTCCGGCTGAGAGCCGAGCTTCTCCTGCTGACACCGGAGCTCAGGGCTGAAGATGCTCACCACGCCTGGCTCTGGACGTCTCTCTTCTTCTATGGCTGAATAGGGGAAATCCTGCGGTGTCATGTCGCGAGAAGAACAGGCATCTGTGACGTCTTCAGAAGATGTGATGCTTTCATCCACTTCCACTTTGCTCTCGTTCAAGCTTCCAATCAAGTTCACCACTGAGCCTTCCACCACTGAGGTCATGTCCGAATCTGTTCCGCCTCCCGTCCCGTTGTCAGCCTCAGCTGGTGGGCTTCCCTCCTGTGCTCCGTGGAGCTCCTCCCGCTCTGCCTCTGGACCGCACTCGGCTTCACCTGGCGCTGGCTCTCCAGACTGGGGTTTCCTCAAGACTCCCGCTGCGTCGTCCTCGGTTCTCTCTTTGTTTGGATGGACTCCTTCAGTGGCACGCTTTGGTTCGGCGGCCAGTGGTGCAGCGTGTGCGTCCATTGGGCTCTCGTCTTGTGAAGCAGCGGCATTATGGTCGTCCTCTGGGTTTGGAGAGCTGGGTCGTGGCTCCTCTGAGGTGGCGTGACTCACCTGTGCTCCACCACCGGACTCCATCCGCTCCTCGGGGTCGAGCTGGCTCATTTCAGCAGCCTGTGCTGGGCGCGCGTGCTCCCGTGTGGCGCTGTGGGAGCGTGTGGTCCACGCCCTGCCTCCCGCTCCGCCGTCCCCTCCCTCCAGCCGCCGTTCTGTAGGGGCGAAGCTCTTATCACGAGAATCCCAACCCTGCAGCGGCGCGTCTGACTCCGGGCCCTCGTCCAGCCTTCCGCCACTCGCCCGCTGCTCCTTGCTGCTTTCATTGGCTGGGTTTCCTTCCTCAGGACTTGGGCTCGGTTCCGTTTCCTCGTCCTCCGTGCCCTGGATCTGTCCCATTCCGAGGGTGAGACGTTACTGGCTGATCACAGAGTCTCACAGACAGCCATCGCCTCGGAGCTACACAGTGTCTGTGTTTGTGGCGTGAGCTTCTGCTACGGCGGATCATGTGTCTTGTGACTGTGCCGCGTCTACACAGCCACGGATTGTTCCTGCTTCTTTTAGTACGTGAACTGTGTCATCAGCCGGAAAGCCAGTGATTGGAGTCACGAGGTTCTGCAGCGAGTCTCCTGCTTCACGCCAGCGGTCACCTGCACCGGCCTGAAGACATGCAGCCGTCTCTCTCTCACGCACGCGGGTGTGTATGTNCGTGTTTGTCGCCTTTTAAGCGGTGGTTCCCTCTACTGCTTGTGTACGTATAGACATTAAAACACACGTCTTTCTACAGTGGTAGTGATCTAGAAGAGCGTCACATTACAGTGTAGACCATAAACTACTGGACAGAACCAGACCCTGATCAGAGTGAGCGAGCACTAGAATGAGTAGGCGTGATTAGTGGAGGTGTGTGTAAGCGCTGTTCTTATATCACTGTTAAATCTGCTCTGGTTATAACGGACTCCACTGATCCAACAGAGCGGCTGAATCTTCCGCATAACTTCTCTGTGTGTTCCGGCCTCGGCTGGAGCGTTATATTGCGCTGTTGTGATGTCACCGGCGTGTAATGCGATTATCTGCATTCACAAGACGCTGCTGTTCAGCAAACCCCAGGAAGATACGGCTGCCAGCCGCAACAGTGGGTTCAGGCCTTTGACTGCAGGATAATCAATACAATCACACAATCCTCACAATTACCTTTTGACAACCACTCTATCAATATGGACTCCGCCTTTTGCTGTACAAGGAGTGGTGAAGCTCTCAGCGTGACGCTTCAGATCAGTCCGTCTGTCTTCAGCTGCCGGGCCGCGCACATACACACCTCCACACAACATGCCACTCTGAAACAAGTTCAGGTTCATTTATATAGCACTTTTCTTAGGGAAAAAATAGTCTTTAAAGAAGAAAAATATCAAATTTTTATCTGTGATTCAGATGCCAAAAGAGAAGATGACAAAGTGTGAAAAAGGACATTGCATATAGTGTGGAGTGTAAAGCTTGATACGTAAAAAAGTGTTAAGCAAAAGACTTAAACGTATGATGACAAATGTGTAGTGTAAAGAAAGTGTGTAGCGTGAAGCCAGCAGAGCAGGACAGAAGAAGGCCGGAGTTTGAACTAAGCCAGTGAATGTCCCTGTTTTGCTGCTGCTCATCATGGAAACCATCATAACAGGAAACACTCATGGTAAAACCCCGGAAAGCAGCCAGAACGTGTGGAGCGGCGAGGATCTCGGAGCCCAATCTCTCACCTCACCCACACAATACAATTTTCATTCACATGAATCTTTTTATGATCTGGTCTGTGATGGAAGTATTCACACAGACTAAAGTGCCTGTATAAAAACACCAGAGGTATAAGGTACTTGAGTAAATGTACTTCATAAAAAATACTTGGTTTTGGCTACTACATACTTGTACTGAGTATCAAAAATATAAGAAACTTTTACTCACTTCTCCACACCGATTCTGATTGAGTAACTGTACTTTTCACTCCACTAAATTTGAATTGACACTTAACATTACTCATTACATTTTGATTGTGTGCGACAAACCATAATCGATTTTTATTGGGCGAACGAGGCGATTATTCAATCTAGTCTGTTAAAGATACTGGAAGCTAATTGTGAATAAGAAACCACATGAACGTGAATAAGAGGCGTGAACGTTTACTAGGATTTTAACTATCTCGACAGGGCTCATAGCCAGTGATGAAGCAAAAGCAGCACATCAAGCAGCACCAGCACGGACGATCATTCACGACCCTAGTTTAAAGCAGTGTTTGTCAATCATTGGGGAGCACCACCTGAAGGTCCGCGAGAGAAATAAAAAATGTTTTTCTTTTATTATTTAATTAAAAAAAAAACTTTTATTATTTAATTTTTTTTTTATATTTGCTTTTTATTTACATTTATTTATTTCACGTCTACAAAATTGTATGAATCAGAAATGTTCTATTTTCTTAAGTATATATTGAGATAATGAGAGTAGTAAGGCTGTTATTATTGTTCATTTGTCACATATTGAAGAGTAACTTCTGTTTTTTCTCAAATGCAACAGCAGGTTCAATGTTAAGCTAATCAGAATCAGAATCAGAAACTTTATTGGCCAAGTTGCGATGACAACAGGGAATTGAGTTTGACTGACTCCGTCTTTACCCCTCTTCGAAAAATATAAACATAAATATATAAATAAAGAGAAAAAGAAAGAAACAAGAAAAGGGAAAATAAAAACAATGGCATGAAATAAGGGAAACATAAATAATGTTATTGCAGCAGTTGTTGCACATGTTTCAGACTGTGTGTCCTGTAGAGTCCAGCTCAAACACGGCCTGAGGAAAGAAGCTGACTCTGTGTCTGATGGTTCTGGTGCTTATGGCTCTGTGACGCCTGCCAGAGGGGAGGAGTTTAAACAGTCTGTGGGCGGGGTGTGTGGGGTCAGTGGTGATGCTGACAGCTCTTTTCCTGAGTCTGGTCCGGTACAGGTGCTCGATCGATGGGAGTTCAGTCCCAATGATCCTCTCTGCTGACCGGACCACCTGCTGCAGTCTGTGTCTGTCCTGTTTGGTGGATGAGCCAAACCACACGGTGATGGAGGTGCAGAGGACAGACTGGATGATGGCCGTGTAGAAGATGACCAGCAGCTCTTGGGGCAGGTTGAACTTCCTGAGCTGTCTGAGTAGGTAAAGCCTCTGGTGAGCTTTCTTCCGGACAGTGTCTATGTGAGCAGACCACTTCAGGTCCCGTGATATTGTGGATCCCAGGAACCTGAATGTGTCCACAGTAGACACTGCGTTGTTGTTGATGGTGAGGGGGTGGGGGGGGGAGCGGTTCTTCCGAAAGTCCACTGTCATCTCCACAGTCTTGAGCGTGTTGAGCTCCAGCTGGTTCTGACTGCACCACTGGACCAGCTGCTCCACTTCCTGTCTGTATGCGGCCTCATCACCGTCCTGGATCAGTCCAATGACAGTCATGTCGTCCGCATACTTCAGTAGCTTCACAGACGGGTTCCCTGAGATGCAGTCGTTGGTGTAGAGGGAGAAGAGCAGTGGGGAGAGAACACACCCCTGTGGTGCGCCGGTGCTGATGGAGCGGGTGCCAGATGTGATGCTGCCCAGCCGCACCTGCTGCTTCCTGTCGGTCAGGAAGCTCATAATCCACTGGCACGTGGCATCAGGAACGGTGAGCTGAATGAGTTTATGGTGGAGTATTTCAGGGGTGATGGTGTTGAAGGCCGAGCTGAAGTCCACAAACAGGATCCTGGCATAAGTGCCAGGGAGATCCAGGTGCTGCAGGATATGATGCAATCCCAGGTTTACTGCATCATCAGCCGACCTGTTTTTCCTGTATGCGAACTGCAGAGGGTCCAGAAGGGGGTCTGTGATGTCCTTCAGATGCCTCATCACCAGCCTTTCGAATGTCTTCATGACCACAGACGTCAAGGCGACAGGTCTGTAGTCGTTCAGGCTGGTGACGGTGGACTTCTTGGGGAGGGGCACGATGGTGGACTGTCTGAAGCAGTTGGGCACTGTAGACAGCTGCAGAGATTGATTGAAGATCTTCGTGAAGATCGGTGCCAGCTGGTCAGCACAGACTCTGAGGCAGGTTGGGGACACACGGTCAGGTCCTGGAGCCTTTTTGGTGTTCTGCCTTTGGAGGAGCTGGCCGACATCATCTTCACAGATCTTCAGTGCAGGTTGGGGGTCTGATGATTGGAGGGTGTGAATGTTGGGGGTTGTGGGTGAGTCTATTGTGTGGCTGGAAGGTGTGAACTGGTTCTTTTCAAACCGGCAGTAGAAGCTATTTAGGTCGTCTGCCAGGCGTTTGCTGGGCTCAGGATGTGGAGATGGTTTTCTGTAGTTTGTGATGTGATGCAGGCCTCTCCAGACTGACGCAGGATCGTTCGCTGTTAAGTTCTCCTGCAGCTTCTTCCCATAACTTTTTTTAGCTGCTTTGATCTCTTTTGTCAGCCTGTTTTTAGCCTGCCTGTACAGAAACCGGTCTTTACTCCTGAAGGCTTCTTCCTTGGCCTGACGTAGCTTCTTTAACTCCGGTGTGAACCATGGTTTGGTGTTATTGAATGTGCGTACAGTTTTTGATTGTACACACATGTCCTCGCAAAAACTGATGTACGATGTCACAGTGTCAGTGAGCTCATGTATGTCACTCGCTCCTGCTTCAAAAACCTCCCAGTTAGTGCAGTCAAAGCAGCCCTGCAGCTCCTCTAATGATTTCATTTGCACTTTATTTCATTTATTATTATTTAATAATATTTAAAAATATGTATTTATTTAAATGTTTTTATTTATTTTACTACTACAGAATTTTCTTTATCAGAATGTTCTATTTTTCTTAAAGTACATAATTTTGAGAGAATACCTTGCTCAGTGTTATATTTGCCGTTTACACAGACAATGTTTTTAAACAGAGATGTTTTTGAGATCATCATGGCGTCATATTATTTATTTCACATTGCGTCATATTAGCTTTGTTATCTATACTTTAGTGTTAAGTGTAATTAATATACATATCGGTAGTTATTAAATACAAATTATATTGTGATTTGGGTCATCTGAAATAAACGTTTTTTTTATGGGACCCGGGCTACTTTGTAATAGAAGTTTTGGTCCCCGAGGTCAAAAAGGTTGAGAACCCATGGTTTAAAGAAACGTTGGCGAAAAACATAACGACTCTTACAAGATGCAGTGTCTGCTTTGTTTACCTCAAACAACAGAAATAAGAGCTTTTATAAAAGCACCGTCAAATTTGAGTAAACACATTGAGGTAAGAGTCTATTTAATGTTAATTTAAAGTGAACACACAAAAAAATCAAGGTACAGNGAGGTAAAATGGCGTCACTGATTTAATGTTGAAGCAAAAGCTGTGAAAGGTACAAATGTGTACCTCTTTCTGTCAGCAGGGATTTTGTACCTTTACAAACAGTCAAAGGACCATTATTGTCACTGTATGGTCCATTTATGTACCTTATGGGGTACTTTTGTGACAAATGTACCTTAAAGGTACAATTTTTTTTTTGTGTGAATGTAATGCTAAGTTATACAGATCTTCCCTGACTTTACAGTGGTATTATAATGTTACCAAACCTAACATGGCAAAAACCACTGTGACATTACTATATTTTATTGTCTGCTCGGAATTTTATTTATTTATTTTTGCACGTTTGATTGAGACTGACTTTTTGTTCTTTATCTGTTTTGTTTTACCATTTTTGAAACATGGTAATGTTAAATTTAATTTCTGTATTACAAAATAAAACCTCGTTAATAGAGGTTTTTCTTTCACTTTTCTTTGTTTTATTTCAGAATAAATTCAGTATATGTATAATACTTATATATCTATAAAAAAATTAGATATTTTGTCTCAAGTCTTTTTTATATTGGTGACTTTTACTTTTTATATTGGTGACTTTTATTTGCTGTGATTTTAATCTGAACTGTACATCATTAAGACCAAATGTACAAAGTACAACAGTTTGAGGACTACNGAGAGAGAGAGAGAGAGAGAGAGAGAGAGAGAGAGAGAGAGAGAGAGAGAGTGTGACAGAGAGTGTGACAGAGAGAGAGAGTGTGTGTGACAGAGAGAGAGAGTGTGTGTGACAGAGAGAGACTGGCAATGAATATGACCAATAGAAATCAGTAATGCTCGTCATGCGGCCTGTGATTGGGACGACTCGCTGGTAAAGAACACGCCCCTAACAAAGCAAGTCATTATTCAAATTTGAGTGTCCAAGTTTGTGAACCGTCCTCGTTGTTGATTCAGATCGACAAGTAGGGAAAATGTGATTCTGCGCGCGTACGTGCGTGAATACACACATTTAATATTGTAGCAATATTGAACGCCACTTATTGTTTTTTTCAACGTGATTGTACCCAGAACGCCAGTGGGTGGAATCTACTCGACTGAACCGAATCAAAAGATTTGAATCATTCCATCGATTCAGTATCGTCGCCGACTTATCGCCAGCGTCCGCGTCACTGAGAGTCACTGTGTGTGAGTCTCCTCAGCAGCGAACCTCCGCAGCAGCGACTCCAACATTTGCAGTGCACTTTGAACTATTCACCGCAAGTTGGTACGTCAACTTACGCTAACTGTTAAATAAAATGTTCAAGTAAACTTTAGTACAGAGTCCTGGCTGTTACTGTGTGTGAGTTTGTCTCTCTGGTTCCTACACTAGAGGACCATCACATTTGCTCTGACGCGGAGATGAAGGTGTGCATCATCGGCGCCGGGGTCATCGGCCTCTCCACGGCTCAGAGCATCTACCAGCGCTTCCACGGTGCGGTCAGCCCGCTCCTCATCGAGGTCTACGCCGACGTCTTCACCCCGCTGACCACCAGCGACGGCGCGGCCGGACTCTGGCAGCCGTACCTGGACGACGCGGGGAGGAAGCGAGAGACGTGAGGCTGCCGCCGCTCTTCCTCTTCCGCTCGGGTCACAGTCTCCTTTCTTCCAGCCAGTGGAACCGAGAGACGTTCGACTACCTGCTGGGCTTCCTCAGCTCTCCAGAAGCCGTGAGGATGGGTATCTTCCTGCAGTCCGGCTACAACCTGTGCCTGGAACCGCTGCCCGTGAGAACTCGTCTCACGCGCGCACACACACACACACACACACACACACACACACACACACACACACACACACACACACACACACACACACTTATAACAGGTGATAAAACACAGTTAAAGTGCAGTTCTGAAGAGGATATTCTGATATAAACGCAGAACTCACTGCCAGTAAAACGTATTAATCATTATCATTAATCAGAGTCAAATGCGCAGACACAACATGACGATTCGTGATTCATGATTTATTCGCTGTGTGCACGTCAAAGTTACTGAGTGACTGTCTTTGACAATGATTAACAGTCTCAGTGCTCTTCTACAGGTTACGCCAAAGGAAAGTCCAGTTCCTTCAGCGGAAGATCACTTCATTCCAGGAGGTGAGCGAGGAACGTCACGTGATCACACGGCCCAGCTTCACCCGTGATCCTTCAGTTAGCAGATGCCGGCGCCGACGTGGTCATCAACTGCTCTGGGGTCCGATCGGGGGACCTGCAGCCGGACCCCAAACTCCAGCCGGGCCGCGGACAGATCATCAAGGTCCGACTCACCATCAACTCTGTGCCGTCACTTGCCGGTGATGTCACCTCTGTGCCAATGACAGGTGGACGCGCCCTGGTTAAAACACTTTGTTCTCACACACGACGAGTCCTCGGGGGTCTATAACTCCCCCTACATCATACCGGGGTAAGACGCAGCGCGCTCACACTGGCCATCAGCCCAACCTCTGGTGTCCTGAACGCTGCAGGAGTCGACTGGTCACTGTGGGAGGAGTGTTTCAGGTGGGAAACTGGAACCTCCAGAACTGCTCCACTGATCATCAAGGAATCTGGGAAGCTGCTTGCAAACTGGAGCCCAGTCTTCAGGTAACTTCCTCCTCCCCCAGTTGCTGCGGCTCCTCCGCTAACCGCTAACTCTTCTCTGCAGCGAGCGCGGATCGTGGAGGACTGGACGGGCCTGAGACCCGCACGTGAAGAAGTGCGACTGGAGCGCGAGATTGTGCGGTCGGCATCAGGCTCCGTTCAGGTTCGCCTCATCACACGCAGAGCTTTCCGGAAAAGGCCTCTTACACGCCGTGTGTTTCCAGGTCATTCACAACTACGGACACGGAGGCTTCGGCCTGACCATCCATCGCGGATGTGCTGAAGAAGCAGCCCGGCTTTTTGGAGAAATCCTGGCGGAGAAAGGCTTCCCGTCACGACTCTGAGGGGCTCTGAGTCTGGACTCTGACCTCCGACCTTCTCCGGGAGATTGTCCAAAATCATCTCAGCAATAAAGATGATAGTGGTGGTGATGATGGTCTCATTGCTTCTGTGTTGACTGGAATCGAAAAAAGCTTTATCAGTCCCACAGCGAGGAGTTGCATCTGTGTTCCAACAGCAGAGAAGAGAGAGAGATAGATAGATAGATAGATGGATGTATGGAAGGATGGATAGATATTGAGATAGACAGAAAGAGAGAGAATATATATAAACATATGTATGGAAGGATGGATAGATATTGAGATAGATAGAAAAAGAGAGAGATAGACAGAGAGAGAGAATATATATAAACGCACATCTGTAAATAAATAAACATCACAGCACACATCCAAACATTAAAACAGAACAAGAGAAAGCGGATCGGAGCTTCTATACGCCGACTGTGTTTCTTGTGAAATAGTGTGTCGGTAGTTATCTTTTCACTCGAATCTCAAGTTGTCCAGTTCCTCAAGAAAAACCAATGAAGCAACACGATCAAACATAATGAACGAATCTACTGCTATCCTGACACAAGCATCACCTACGACGACATCACAGATGACAACATCACGTCACATCAAAAAGAGCTTGAGTAAGTTCCAGGAACTTGTTTTTGCTGAGAACTGGCTTCTGTTGAAGCTGAATAAAAATGTTTCCCCACTGAGACTGAGTGGTGAATCACATCAAAGTCAACTTTTTTTGTTTGTGCCTTTTTTGCACACTTGAGTTTGACGGAAACTGGCGTTTTGTTCTATCTTGTTTAAATCTATTTTGTTCTTATATTTTTAAACATCGAGGTGTCAAATTTTATTTATATATTAGGAAATAATATAGAAATGAAATAAAGTTCTCAAAAATATGAAATAAACTCCTCAAAAACAAAGAAAAAGTTTCTTGTGTTTTACACTTGGTACAAAGTAAAATAGTGAAGTTCTTTTAAAGTGGATATTTTGCCACTTTTGCTTGAGTGGAACATCTTTGCTTCTTGAAATATGTGACACTTGGATTAATATTTTAGTCCGTGTATGGTATTTAGGTACTCTCTACACCTCTGGTTGTGAAATGGTTTATGAAAACCAACACACATTTTTTCAAACTAGTCTCCTTTTGTCAAACACTAAACACAATTCACCAAACTACACACCCAAAGTGCAAAACACCTCACACATGCTCCAAAATGAAGCACTGCAGCCAAAACTACACACAACATTATCAAAATCAAACTTTTGCACGAGACGCCAAACACTTCATTCATTTGACAAGGTTTTTGTCTAACTAACTACATACTGCTAGGTAAAATGAAAAGCACCACCACCTTTAGTCTGCTTTTCCATAATACTAAAATATGTATCAGCACTGTTTACAGAAATTTACAGTTACGCACACATGCTTTTGCTTGCAACATTTTTATTTTCACTAAAAACAACTGAAATCTGTGTAACAAGCACAGTAGATACATGAACAAAAATAGTCAAACGATAAATGAACGTTACAGCAAATGAAATGAAAAAAATGAACGTTACAGCAAAGAATGAGCAAAAGAAAGAAAAAAAAACAAGATTTAGGACAAATAATTAGGCAGCATCTTGTCGCATACACCTTTCAACACCATGCTATAAAAGAACTCCTCCATGGGGTTGAGAAATGGGAGGTATAGCACAAGAACTGAAAGGATGGTCAGCAAACCAGTTTTAGAACGTGGCTGAAAACTCACGTTGTCCCACACTACAACATAGCGGCTTCTTGTATGGTCTGCATCATTCATACGTTCGGGTGGTATGAGAATGTCATGCAGTCTGGCCAGAATATGGGCTTTGAATTTGTCGCAATGTAAGTGCATTATTTTCTCTAACTAAGTTGACAATGGCTGCTTCCTGATCCCTTGTGAAGATTTTGCACCTTCCTCCACCCTGGGGTCGTCTCTCAATCCTATATAATAAATAAACGTGTATATGGAGCTTGGACAATGCAGGCTGCGTATTTTTCACCACAACGGATGACAACTTTCAGAAAACGTGGACAATTCATGAATGTCATACACTATGAACTGGGGTAAGCTACATGTGTACTACATGAAATTCTGATTACATACCTGTTGCCAGTCTAAAGGTCCAGACGACAGAGGCGACCGTGAAAAGGTTTGCTGCACTCTTTGTCCAGCCTCACGCATGGTCAGCCCATGCTTGATGAAATGATCCACAAATGTGGCTTGAATTTCATTTGAAAGTGCTTGTCTTTGTCTATAACGTCCTCTACCTCTTTCACAACCTCTCACCATTCCTCCCCCTCTTATTCTCAACCTCACTCTTCCTCTCTTTCTTTGTTTTTTTAAAACAGAAAAAAGATTCTACTTTATATTTAAAAAAGTCTATTTATAGTGCTTATTTTATGATCGAAGTATTCAATTAACAATTAACCAATGAAGTGTTTGGACGCGTGGCACAAGTACTTAGACAATGACCTGATGTTGTGACATTTTGAATGACAATGTTTTGAAAGTGACAACAGGTGACTTTATTTTAGACTGTTGTGTCTTATGCACAGAATTGTGTTCAGTCAATTTGAAAAAGTGTTTCTCTGAAATGGCAAATGTGTGTAAAGCATGAAATGAGTGTGTTTAGAGTTTTGGCAACTTGAGATAAAGTTTTACTCTCTGTGTGTCAAATAATTGTGCTCAGTAATTTTAGTGTGTTAGCAATTGGAAAAAACTGTAATAAGTACAGTAAATGAAACCAATCTTCTGTGGCTTGTGTTACAGTGACATCTAGCGACGTACACGAACTAGATCAAGAATTAGATTTGCGCGCGCTCGCGCGCGTGTGTGTGTGTGTGTGTGCATGTGTTTACACTGTCTATCTTTTGCAATTTATAATTGGCGTTTGTATGCGTTTATTCTATAGAGCCGGTGCACATTTTGTAATTACTGCATTATTTTTGCTTTCCCTCGTGTGTTAATCAGCTTCTGTTTACTGTTCGTGTGTTTCATTTTGCTCTGGAAAAGTGTTTGTAAGTGTTTGATGTTTGTTGTTTATATGACTTGTAATTGGGAGGAAGCGACTATCAGCTAAATTCAAATTGTTTTAATAAACAAAACCCTAGCGGGCCCAGCAGACTCATGAACACTGGCTGAATTACAAAAATCCTGATGCCTCACTAGGGTTAACAGGCCTGTTCTTGTCTATTATTATTATTATTATTATTATTATTATTATTATGATAAAGAATGAATCCGCTGCATGTGTAGTAGTAGTACTACTACTACTACTACTACTACTACTACTACTACTACTACTACTACTACTACAACTAATAATAATAATAATAATAGTGACTGGCGCAAGCAGGTGCGCTAACAGATAGTAACTCGGACTTCACAGTGGCGCGGGAAACTTTACAGACGGAAGCGCCGCGGCGGAGAGTGAGCAGAGGGAGAGCGGAGAGTGAACAGCGGAGTGAGCGGAGGGAGAGAGCGGAGCATCTGCATCATCAGCTCCTGACGTCTGCGGCCACACTGCGCCGCCCGAGCCAGAGCGGAAACCACCGCGAGCACACGCGCTCGACCGAAACACGGAGGACTCATGCAGGGCCGCCTGAGGATCCCGACATGGCGGCGAGCAGAAGAAGAGGAGGAGGAAGAGGAGGAAGAGGAGGCGGAGGAGGAGGAGGCGAGCTTTTTACTATTGTGGAAACTAGCGCGGACACAGAGAGCGGCGGGGTAGCCGACAGCGAGGAGCGGCCGGACACTCTCCCCGTCGACGTCAAGTGGTTCGAGATTCCATTCCGAAAGTCCGAGTCTGATGCGGAGGAAGAGGAGCTGCTGCTGCCGCCGCCGGAGAGAGAGGAAGAGCGGGCGGACGGCGCTGCGGACAACGCCACATACAGCGTCGAGGGGGGCGGCTGCAATGTCATTCTAGTCGCGGGAAACGGGATCAAGCACGAGGAGGAGGAGGAGGAGGAGGAAGAGCAGGAGGGCTACGCCACTTCTAACGGCTGCTCCGAAGCCTCCGACGACGACTCGGACATCGATTTTTCCGACTTGGAGGAGGATGAGGAGGAGGAGGAGGATGTTGATGAGAGCGCGTCCGCGGGGTTCTGGGGGGAGCCGGACCAGCTGGTGACAATAGAGCCGTTCGGCGGCGGCGGTGGCGGCCCTCGGCTCTCGCTGGGAGATGACGCGGACACTCTGGACTATTTCCGGCTGCTGTTCCCGGACTCATTGTTTGAACACATGGTGGAGCAAACAAACAACTACGCCCTCTGTCGGCAGCGGAGAAGCGGCCGCTCAGACACGCACTGGCACCCCACTGACGTCAGAGAGATGAAGGCGTACGTCGGCCTCAACATTCTCACGGGAATCAATCAGCTGCCCGACTTCGCCATGTACTGGGCCAGCGACATTTTCCTGGGCAACGCCGGGTTCAAGAAAACCATGACGGCCCGCCGCTTCCAGAAGCTTGACCGGAACCTCCGCCTGTGCGGCGGCGAGGCTGAACCTCCGAAGGGCGAGCCGGGCTACGACGGGCTTTACAAAATACGCCCTCTGCTGGACGTGGTGGGAAACACCATGTGGGACGCCTACCCACCCAATCGATGCTTGGCCATTGGCGAATGCGCCGTCGCCGCCAAGGGCCGGTTTTGGCCCGCACGGCACGTGCCGTCCAAGCCTTTGCGCAAGGGCCTCAGGGTGTGGACGCTCTGCGACTCGCGAACGGGCTACTGCCACCGCACACACATTCACGTGGGCAAACCCGGCGACGACGCGGCGGCCGCAGCTTTGGGCCGCAAGGTGGCACTGTCGCTGGTGCGGGGACTGGAGGGGCGGCACCACCACCTGTTCATGGACGCCTTTTTCACCTCTGCATCTCTGCTGCGGCAGCTCCTGAAGCGAGGACTGTACTCCTGCGGGCCCACCGACCCGTGCCGCCGGGGGTACCCTGACGCCCTCCGACCGCACAACGTCGGAAAGCTGGTGTTAGGCGAGTTCTACCAGTGTCAGCACGGCAATCTGGTGGCCACCGTCGCCAGGGACGTCAGAGTCGTCAGCTGCTTGTCGTCTAACGCCGCGCCCGGCATCGTGGGCATCGGGCCTGGCAAGCGAGAAACAGAAGATGCCGGCAACGGGGACTGCGTCAGCATGGTGGGGCTGGGGGCTCCGCGGCCCCTTCCCCTGCTGCTCTATCAGGAGAACAGGAGGGGCGTCGACCTGGCCGAGCGGCTGCGGGAGAGCTATGACGTGGGGAGGCCCTGCAAAAAGTGGTGGCGCTATTTTTTGTGGTTTTACGTGAACCTCTGCGTTGTTAACGCCTACGTGGTCCTGCGCGAGAGTCGCGGGGGGCTGCCGCTGGCGGGCTTCAGCGGCAAACAGTTTACGCAGCGCCATTTCCGCGTCCGGCTTGCGCAGCAGCTAATCGGCGATTACCAGGGGGCGAGAGGGATGGAGCGCGCCGCCCGCAAGCGCCACGCGGACTCGCCCCTGGAGTACGGCCACCGCCTGGAGCGGATGTCGGAGCGCTCGCGCCGCTGCCGAAACTGCACAAACAAGGGTCTTCGGCATGAGAGCGTGTTCGGCTGCAAGATATGCAACGTGCACCTGTGCCGAGGAGGATGCTTCAGTGAATTCCACAAATGAACACGCCTCCTCGACCCTCTGCCCACCGCCAGCGCTTCCGGTCGTGCCAGTCTGGAGGAGTTAGTGACTGTTCTAGCGTAACGTTTGACCTAGTGTTGCACGTGTGCAGAAACGCCGTCGTTATCCGTTAGCATCGTTTGTTGTCAGACTTTTGTATCGTCACTAAAGGCCTTGTCACTTTTTCTATTATGACGAACTAAACACATTTTATCGACAAATAAACTTTTCAACATTAGCCTTGCTTTTTCTACTCACCTTCTAACTAGTTAAAATTGTCTGGTGAAAATCTACTCACCTAACTAGTTAAAATGGCTGCCGATTTCTGAAGATGCCATAAGGTTAATCAACTCATCAGGGGGTTTACTAAGAGATATATTGTGTACGTATAACCAAAGTTTAAATCTATACTGCACACTAAGTGAAATTAATATCATCGTTTGGTGAAATTTTGAGTAGAATCAACTAAAAGTGTGTCGTTTAAACGCCTTCTAAACGTGAATGTGATTTTCCTGGACAGTTTAGTGGGCGAGTGAAAGTCACCCCGAGGGGGGGGGGGTTGCTATGACAACCACAGCTATTGAAGCCTGCGCGCCCCCGTCAGGTTGTCGGGGGATTTGCTGACGATGAGTAACAACATGATCTATATGATCATTTCACACGTCGACTTGTGTGAAGGGCATTTTGTGATGTACATAAATATTAACAACAACAAAGACACAACATGAAATTCAGCCCGTATGTGTGCCACCCTCACAAAGCCCCGGTGAAAGAGCAACGGCTTCCGGGAACTAGCGGCGCCCTCATCAGGTGCGGCGGACCCTCTGCCATTTATTTCCTCCTCACCGAGTTTCAGTTTTACAGTTTTACAGATTTTGAACTTGAAACAGTAATAAGAAATTACTAAAAAGTAGACTCGAGCCACAGATTATTTGTTTTTACATCAAGTTCACTGTAATTCTGGATATATGTCTAATTGTAGCAAATACAGTAGACGTGTTCTGCATTAGCCGACAGATTCTTTCTCTGTTAAGTGAAGGTTCCATGTTCGCGTCCGTTCCATAAAGTCAAAAGTTATAAGTGCAGTGTGAATTCTAGTCTCCGTCAGATGAGTGGCGGGAGTGAGAATGAATGAGTGATTGTGAATGAGAGAGTGAGAGAGAGAATGATTGAGTGAGTGTGTCGAGACGAGAGTGAGAGTGAGTGAGAGAGAAATAGTGAGTGGGTGAGAGCGAGTAAATGTGTGAGAGAGGGTGAGAGAGTGTGTGAGGGGCTTTAGCTGTGTTCTGCTGTATTCTGATCACGTGTCCCTTTCGTTTAGTGTTTATCTGGTCGTGGGTTTAAAGCTGTGTTTGTGTTTGTTTGTGTGTGCGTGCTCGCGCCTGCAACATTTTTTTCCAGCACGCCACATTGGGATTCCATTTGTTTTATTTATTTTTAACGAATAGAGAACTGTATTAAATTATATTTGGAAAGGTGAAAAGAGTGTTAAACCGTTTCAGGTAAGCTGCTAAAAACTACACTGTAAAAAATGTGGAGTTAAATTTACTTGAAAAAACCACTGTAACAATTTCCACATAAAAATACTAAGTAAATATTACAGGGGAAATTTTAAGTACATTTTACTTAAAGGCACAAAGTAGTTTTCATTCAAGAACTCAAGTAAACTTTACTTAATATTTCCAGTTATTGGTACAAAAAAAAGACAAAATCTCATCATTCTACCTTAGTAAATTCTATTAATAATTCACATCAATACATGTTAGATTCAAGTAATGTTTATTTAAATTATTTATTTAAAAACAACAATTACTTCAACAGCCGCACATTATGTGCTTCAATCAAACTCTGAGTTTACACAGCAGTCAACAGGATCGGAAGACTTGATGGTTGATGAATCAGTCTGTGAAATATCTGCTGTAAAAAAAAAAAAAAAATCAATATTAATTAAATTTAAAAAATTGAATAATAATAATGCCTACCTACCCAGGAAAAAACAGTTAAGCTTGATGGTTGATGAATCAGTCTGTAAAACAACAAATTTCATTTTAATAAATTTGAAAAATTGAAAAATAATGCCTTCTACCAGGACAAGCTGTTAAGACTTGATGGTTGACGAATCATTCTGTGAAATATCTGCTGTAACAAAAACTAATTTAATTTTATTTACATTTGAAAAATTAAATAATGCCTACTTTCCCAGTACGAGCTGTTATAATGTGATAGTTCATGAATCAGTCTGTTAAATGTATATGAAAAAATGTATATAAACAAACCCACTATTAAAAGTCATTTAAGTCATTCCTGCTTCAGTATGGTTACATTGCGATGTACTAAGTAATACTCGTTGCCAGTAGTTCGCGTAGGTTTTTGTTCTACACTGAAAAAAAATGTTTCATTCAACCAATTAAAAAAATTTAGGGTAATGTGTCACATCTATACTTTATGACTTGTACCAACTAAAAATAATTAACCTGCACAAAACAATATTTTCATGAAATGTATTTATTATAACTTGCATCAACAAGAAAAAATTACTTCTGATGAAGTAAATAATTTTAAGTTCGGTTTTCGAATGAAACAAAAAAATATAGATTGATTTAAAAAAACAAATCTCCTTTAAGAAAAGTTTGAATGCTTAAATTCAACCTTAAAGATATATACACTCACACACATGTATTTAAGAAAGCAATTTAATTAAATAACTTTACCAATTCAACAGAATATATCAATTAATGGAAATTGTTAACATAATTCCCATAAATAAATTAACAACAGATACAATTCAAATGAAAAAAAAAAACATCAAAAATTAAATACAGTACAACAAAATGTATTACAATTTGACATTGTAATCAACTTATTACCAAAATGTAGACATTTTCAGTTCTTTGTTAAACGTAATGAGTTTGTATTAAACCTAGTGAGTTTGTAATAACAGAAAATTTAAGTCAATGCTCAATTAAAGAAATTGTACATGTTTGCCAGCTACTACTTATTCATAAGAAATAATCGGAAAATAAAATACCCATGCCAAAACAAAAAGTCAAAAACAAAACAAGATTGGAGTTGTTGCCTACAACATATACATTTCTATTACAAAGCCACTAAAAAACATAGTTGTAATCAACTGTAGAAACCCTGAACTGCAAGAAAAAAATTTGAACCCAGAGTTATACTCTATTGCATAGCTGGTCATAGAGCCTCTTGACTTTTTTGGTCAATGGGTTTGGGTCCAGGTCCATGATGACCTTCTGTAAGTGCTCAAATGTCCATTTCAGTTTCTTTGGGTACTCCAAATTTAGAGCATAAAGAAGTCCCAGGAGTATGACAACAGCATTCGCAACGGATGACAGCTCACTCAGTACTTGTTGTCCCTCCAGTATGATGCCAATGTCTTGGGGTACAGCTTGAGCATCTCTGAAGACAAAAATTGCTATGGTCTCTTGTTTAAGAACTGCTTCCGCCTCTTCTTTCTCTGACATCTGGTAAATAATTTGGAAAGGAAAATAACATAAATACGTTTAGTTTACGTCCATACATAAAGATATGTGTTTGCATTAATGTGCACACCAGAAATTGATAGAACAACTGACTACAAAGATTGACCAACCAGAAAATCTTTGATGAGGTCCTCCACAGCTTCACCCATGTTGACGATCAGACATTTTATGGCAATCTCTCTTCTTGTTGATATGTCCGTGTCCTGTGTCATGAGACTGAGTATATTAACCCTGTTGTCGGTAAAGTCTACAGCTACATCACTTCGGTGAAATAGAGACTCAAAGTACAGAACTAAAAAAAAAAAAACGTGCGTATTGGTCTTTAAAGAAAATGCTGTTCTTTTAATGTGAAAATAAGAGAATTTTCAGCATTATAAGTATTAAAATGAACTATTCAGAAAATTCTCATCATTGAGGACCAAAGATGACGTTCAGATTGTCTGGTACAAGAAGGACCACAAAACTTGCATCTCCACATGTTTATCAAGAATCCTCTACCCCTATAAAAACGAACAAAAATCAAACTTACCTCAAAACTTCCAAAATTTTGAGTCTGCAGAAATCGTTGTAAAAGTTTACTCCCACAGTAACAGCAGCTATAAGTTTAGGTTCATGGCTGATTCTACCACAGAACTCAGATACCCTGCAAGTCAGAGAAAAAAGGAAGTGAGTGCTTTGGATTTCATTTATTTTTAGTAATTGTCTAATATCAGATCACATACGGAACCTGGCAGCCTACGTCTGAATCTGTGAGGTAATTTGGAAAGCAGGCAGTTTGCAAAAGGCACTGTTTGCAGTTAAGAACGTAATATATGCATTGTTGTATGATATTTTTACTTCGTTTGGCTTCAAAAACGGGAGTGAGAACATTTTTTTTAAATGTTAATCATTCAGCTATTAGGCTAACTCGCGTGCTCTCTTCAGCTCCGTCGTATAACGTTTAAATTTCTACCTAACTTTAGACAGAAGTACTCAACGTCAACGTAGATCTTTATTAACACACAACGCTAACACATGAATAAGAGACATTCATTATGAGCTTTATTTAGACGTATTTTACAAACCTTGAAAGGCGTCGTTTGGCGCTCCACCGTTGAAATGAAGAGCAGGTGTGACCAGTGTTGCCAGAGAGTCACCTTTTTCACGCCCAAAAGTCGGTGAAAAACCGCCAGACCCAGCAAAAAACCGCCCAATAAGTAAATAAGTAATTAGGTACTTCAAAGACGTGATATATTTACTGTAACATTATTGCACACCGCTATAAGCAATGCTATCTAAATATACCGCGTTTCTAAACAAAACATTGTAAAAGCAGAATTTTGTCTATTTTCCATTTGTTATTTTAAAAGTATGAATGATATTATTTTATGGAACATAATAGATGTCTTAATTCGAAAAGATTGTATGTTTTGATAGAATGTTAAAGATAGAAAAGTACAAACGTGAGATTCATCAACACATGATTCAGTAATATTCACATGTGCAGTTAAAGATGTGACGACATGGCTTTCCAAAGTAAGTGACGGCGATGATGCCTGGGAGGCTGTGCGGCCCTGAATTATCGCGCCGCAGGTAGATCCGCGCGCGAACAACCCGCGGAAACGTCAATACGCGCGGATCAACACCCGTAGATTCATGGCTAATGCTAGTTTCATGTCAATGATTCTATGAAGCGTTGCATTAAAAAACAGCCGCTAGACAAGACAAATCGAAAAGGGAACTGAAATTAGCCAATGACTGTGCAGTGACGCAATAAGGAGACACCCACTCATTTGACTTCGCGTGTGTAGGTAGGTATATACTTTATTAATCCCTGAGGGAAATTCTTGTTCACAGCAGCTTACACTTGGGGGATACAAGTAGCACACAATTAATAACAAAAGACATATTGCACACTTATTGCACACAGCACAGGCCTAGTAGATAATATATTATATATGCAAGTTCAGGGGCGCCTCTGTGCGAGTTGAACAGTCTTATGGATTGAGGCAGAAACGATCTCCTGAACCTGTCCGTATTACAGGGCAGAGACAGCTGTCTGTTGTCTGCTTCTCTGCCTGGAGATGATGATGTGAAGTGGGTGCAGTGGATTGTCCATAACTGCCTTCATCCTCTTCAGGACCTGTCGCTCCAGGAGCCTTCCAGCTCCATACCAACGACAGAGCCCACTTTCCTCACCAACCGGTATAGTCGTGCTGCATCCCTCTTCTTAATGCTGCCTCCCAAGCACATTGCAGCATAGAAAAGTGCACTTTCCACGACAGACTGATAGAACACCTGCATCAGCTTTTTGCAGATGTTGAAGGATGCCAATCTTCTGAGGAAGTACAGGCGGCTCTGTCCCTTCTTGTACAGGGCATCTGTGTTGGCAGTCCAGTCCAGTTTGTCATCCAACTGCACCCCCAGGAATTTGTACGTTTTAACCAATTCCACACTTTCCTTGTTGATGATGACTGGATCATTTTGTGGTTTGTGCCTTCGAAAGTCCACCACACGTTTTGTTTTAGTGGCGTTCAGCTGGAGATGGTTGCAATCACACCTTTTTGCAAAGTCTTGGTTCCTGTATTCCTCCTCCTATCCATTTTTTTTACATCCCACGATGGCGTAAAGGAATAGGAAAAGTACGGAGCCCCGGAAGGGACATGGAATCGCAAAACTATTGCGAGATCTCGCAAAAACTATTAAGAGATATCGCAATACTTTTTTTGAGTTTTAATCTATTTCCGGGTCAGATTGGCAGTCGCTGTTTATGTATAAGACAACACCAGTGTTCATTATTGGAGTGTATTGCATCAGGAGAATGGCTGTAAAGCGCACTACAAACGGGCGCACGGTGTTGATTTTATTAACACATGGAATAACGTCTAACCGCCGAGAAGACGGACTGCGTGTGCGTGTGTGTGCGCAGACGCGCGTGTGTGTGAGGAATGTGCTACATCTCAGAAGAGCTTCTGTATGGAGAGCTAGACGTCTCAGACGAGGAACTACTCAGTCGTTTAGCAGACGCTTTCATCCAAAGTAACTTACGGTATATGTCATTACAGCTTTGACAAATCAACGTCCCTGGGAATCTAACCGATCTGGTGTTTCTAACATCTGCCATGACTGAGCTAAAGTACAGTACTAAAAATACTGTATACAGTTATAAATAAAAGTTTCCACATTACTAACAAGCCTGTGGTCTGTTATTTTCTGACTCTTTCTAAAAGGTGCATTTTTAGAGTTTTGTGTTGGTACTAAAACACATCAAATGTTCTAATTAGGAATTGACACAACACATCTTTATTAAGTGATTTTATTAAGAAAACATTCTCTACAAAAATGTGAAATTGATCTCCAACAGAATCCAAGTTATCTTATCAAATCATAACATTTAAAGGAGGCCGAAATTCAAACAACGCTTTAAAATCAGGGACTGCAAAAAGTGTTTGCATAACAAACAGTAAATGTTTTTGTACAAAACATTTGGAAAAAACAAAATTTTTTCCCCTGAATAAATAACTTAAAAGTAAAATATTTTGTCTTCCATAAAAACTTCAAGTCACAAAAATACACTTATTTAGAAACATGTAACTGATTAAAAAAAAAGATTTTGAGTAAATGTCACACATTTGAAGTCAATGTTTCTACAAGGCAAGACAGTAGTTTGAGTGTCATCGGTGCTTCATATCACAAATACCAATAATAAATGGCTTCACGTCATTTGGTAGATTCAGACGAAACTGTCATGAAAATATTGCACAGTTGTAAACATCTGGATCATGTGGAAGGGCTTCATCATAAACAGGTTGTCACTTGTCCTTTAAGTTCAGGTGATGCAAACATCCCAGTGAGTCGACCTCTAGTTTGTTTGTGTGTGTGTGTGTGTGTGTGTGCGTGCGTGTCATCCAGCTCATCCTGTTAAAAACAACATACATTACACATTGATTTACACAGGCTGGTCATAATGATGAGAACGATAATCCTAAACATTCAGTACTTGTGAACATACCACAGTAACAGTTTTTTATTTACACACAAAATTTACATTTTAAATGTACTATATTTCTCTTCTCTCTGCCCCTTCCTCTCATCTGATCTAATGGCTCAACAATACAAATGTCTATGTAAACTCTATGATTAACTTAATAAATCCAATGCAACAGCACTGGAGGAGACTTTGGTTCAGAAGCCCATCATCAAATAAGTGTACGCACAGGCGACGAAGAAACACCAATATTCGATTATGTGGTTGGTAGTAATGTAGGAAATTCTCCCATGTAGGAACGGATTTTAGAACACCGGCTCTCCCAGGAAACGCCGAAAGCCTCAGACGCAGCCATTCTCAGTACGCAGAAGCTCTTCTGAGATGCGGCTTCTTCCTCACACGCTGTCCGTCTTCCTGGTGTCACAGTGACTGCCGATCTGACCCGGACGTAGATTCAAATTAAATTAAATTCAAATTTTTGCGATATCTGTCACAGGTAATTTATACATAAGTACATTTATTTCCCATTTGTTGTAATAACATAAATATATGCATTTATAAATTTGTTTGGCACGTATTCGTTTCTTTATTTATTAATACATAAGTACATTTATTTCCTTTGTCATTTATATTTGATTTTGCCGGTTTTTGTCCTCCACAGTCCCGGGCCCTTTTATTGTGAAGATTTACTAAAGACATTGTGATCTCCTATTCACGTCTCCTGCTCATTGGGGTAGCAAACCTGTGTTATTGCCACCAGGTTCGGCAGCCACTTCGTGACGCACATGCACACGATTGTGTGTGTGTGTCTGAGTGTGAGAGTTTGTGTGTGTGTGTGTGTGTGTATACACTCATCAGCCACTTTATGAGATACACTTGTCCAACTGTGTTGTGATGTAATTCTGTAACTTGGAGTTTCCCCCGAGATTGATTCTGCCGGATCATCGGACGTGTGTGATGTCACACCCCTGGACCTTCCTGAAGATCTAGTGCAGGGAATCTTTTGATGGAGGGATGGAGACATCTTTACCTGCCACTAAGCAATGAGACACTTTCACGTACATTTTACTGCAAAAAACGCTATAATGCTTGCCTGAACGTTAAGTGTAATTGGCTGTGCAGGACATTACCACCACAAACACACACTGACCGGTCAACCCCCGAGGTGCTGAGGAATGAGAACATGACAGAACTAACAGCAGCGTCAGCTCCTGAGAGACGAGGAGGACGAGGTGGTAGACCACAAATGAAGTAAGCAATGCTCCTCAGTGAAAGATGCTGGAAAATAATTACTGTTGTATTTGATCTCAAGGGATTTAGAATGATTATGAGGTTGTGATACAGCAGCAGCTATGGTTTAGGTCTGCTGGTCAACTCGAAGAGCTACAGGCTTTTCACTGTGAGCGAAAAGAGCTGCTGAACCTACTTCCTAATGAATCCAGGCCGTGAGAGAAGGTGGACGAGGATGGATTGAATGACATGACAGGTTTTTTGTGGTGAAGGAAGGAGTTTGGGGGCTTCCTCACATCACTTAGCCGAGTCTCACTGGCTTTTAGAAAAGCACAATAGCAGATGGAGTTACCGGATCGCAAGAGTGACACGCCTTCTGAGCTTAGATCCTCTTCATTGTCTCCACAGATACCAGGCCGGCCATATTTGAAGGCACCGACTGATCGCAGCTTTGTCCAGACCTCCAAAGACGCTTTCCTTTTGAAAGATGCAAGCACAACTGCCTGTCTTTCAGCATTTTAACTGTATACATTTTCAAAAGCGTGCACGCACACGCACACACGGACACGGACACGGACACACACACACACACACACACACACACACACACACACACACACACACACACACACACACACACACACACACACACACACACACACACACCAATCTGTCTGCCTATCCATATATCATAACTATTCATTGTAAAAAGTGAAATTAAATTAGTTCTCTCAATGACACGTAAGGACAGAGACGTGATTTATATAAACGTAAAAACGGCGGCCGCATGAAGACGTCAGAGTCACGTGACTCTTGGGCTTCAGCTGCATGATGACCACTGGAAAGCGCCGTGCTGCTCTGCTCCTCAGAAGCTCTCGGCGCTTGTGCTAAACTACACCTGATCCTCCACCGTCAGAGGAGAAAGTGCTGGATCTCAGCTCACCTCATCTCGCGTCTCCGTCAACATGTCTCACACATTTACTCCGATAAACCAGAGCGTCACAGGCAGAAGAGCGGCGCGCGCTTGACGCCCTGCGGAGCGGAGCAGAACCCGCCTTGTGTTAGTCTGTCGCCGCCTAACAAATCCGCCGGGACCCGGACCGCGGACTCTGAAGCTTCACCTCGCCCCGGACGGACGGACCGGCGTCAGATGCGTCACTGTGGTGTGGCGCGCGCGGCTTTTCTCTCCTGAGGGGCGATGATGGTGTCTGTTGCTCCGGGCGGCGGGGTGACGGCGTCTCTGCTGCTGCTGCTGCTCATGTTAGACGGTAAGGCCGCTTCACACGTCCGTCAGCCCGCTCGCTCGCTCGCTCGCTCGGTCATGGTTGGCGCTTCGGGACTTTCGTTTCACACACGCAAAGGCCCGTAGAGAGTGAGCGAGGTGACCGTGCGGTGCGGTGAGTCTCGGTGTTTATCACTTCACCGGCGTCTCGTATTGTTACACACGACACATGTTCAAACCGTCAACTTCAGGATTTGCATTTGCATTCAGGACAAGTGTAAATTGTAATTGTAAATTCAGGACATTGTAAATATATATCAAATAGCATATTTTCTGGACTATAAGCCGCACCTCTATTTTCGAAGAATGTTCCTGTGATTTCTGTACTAAGATGTTTGTTAACATTACTTTAATAAAGAATACTTCGTGAAAAAAATTGTTTTAAAAGTCTGAATAAGTGTTAAATAAATAGGTAAATGCGGATTTTCACCTATTGCGGTTGGGCTTGGAACATATCAATACAGTAATCCCTCGCTACTTCCCGGTATCTCGGCGGAGGATGCTCGCAATGCCTCTAGACCAGGGGTCGGCAACCCACGGCTCCGGAGCCGCATGCGGCTCTTTAATACATATGTTGCGGTTCCGTATGGTTTGAAAAAAATTTTGAAAAAAAAAATTTTTTTTGGTAAATAAAGTGCATGATATTAGTCACAAAAACGTGTACAATGTTTTATTATTAAGCCAAAGTTTTTAACCTCTTTCTTTAGACATTTCGGCGACCAGCAATTTCGTTGTTCAGCATCCGTTGCATTAAAATACGTTTGATAGCACTTGATCGCAATGACGGCTGCCTCGTATAAAAGCAGGGAGCCGCATGCGAGGAAAGCCCAGCAAAACCAAACTGCTCAGTATCGGAACATTGTATTGTAGGGTTTCACAAGAACGAAGACCAGAGGTGACAACAACTGTTTTATTCGGTTGCTGTCAGCCACTACGAGTCGAAAAGAACAGCGAAGCGAACTGCGAGGCAAGGCTGGCACACACCACTCCTATTTATAACCTTGCGGGCGGAGCTAGACTTCTGGAGCCAATGGTGAAACAGCATATAACCGGTCGATGAATAAACATGAACCCCGTAATGTAATGCGCCCTCGCGAGAAAGGGAAGCTTGAGCAGCACCTTTATGTGGCCATAAAGTCCGTGGGAGAGCGTTACAAAATTATCAAGAGAAAAGATTAACTTAAATAAAATAAATCAAACGAGGATTTGGAAACGGCAACAGAGCCACGTGCTCGTCTGTACGTTCATCCGTCTCACGAAAACACACATCGACGTAGTGACACACCCACGCATTCTCTTTAAAATCTCATAGTTCCGGCCGTTAAATTAACATTACACAAAATATTCCGATCATGTTACTGTATTTTATTTGTGTTTGTACGTTTGTTTAATTGCAGTTGTAATGTGTAAGACTACTGTGATCGGAAAATATAGAAATACAATTATATATATTTTATTATTTTTCGTCGCTTAAAATATGCGTCACACTTTGCCTGCCAAATCACGTCACATTTATCGGGACTTTCGACCACAGGTAGGCGAATTATGGAGAAGGGTAAAAAAAGAAAAATATCTGAAGAAAATAGAACATTTATTGATGAATGGGCAGATTCGTTTGCATTTACCTCTGACGAGAGCGGGTTACCGGTATGCCTCATTTGTGGCGAAAAAATTGCCAACAATAAAATGTCAAATGTGGGAAGACATTTCAAAAATAAACACACAGCCTTTGCTGTAAAATATCCTGAGGGAGAAGAGAGAAAATAAGCTGTTTCGGAACTAATGAAAAAAACTGATCTAATGATAAATAAATTAAAGAAGTGGGTAAAGTCTTGGTTGAAGTTGAAGGCAGATGTTCAAACAAAGTAAAAATTTCTGAACCATGAATACTACATGAATTTTTATTAGCAACACACTATTTTAAACGTGTAAAGATATATAGACCAACATAATTTCAGATGTCAAAAAGTGTATGCGGCTCCCAGTGTTCTCTTTTTCACGGAAACCGGGTCAAAATGGCTCTTTGAGTGTTAAAGGTTGCCGACCCCTGGTCTAGACTAACCGCCACCGGACGTGTCTCACCGCGGAAATGCGAATCGCCATGTCGGCCGTCTCCCCGCGACCACTACCGCCAGCTGTGGAAAATGCTGCCCGTGTCTGCGCGCGTGCGTGCGCTCCCGGCCGATCCTCTTGTTCACACACTTTGAAAATTAATATTTCTGCGGGGACAACGTGTGCAGCGAGTAGATGTTTGTTAACATTACTTTAATAAAGAATACTACTTGAAAAAAGTGTTTTAAAAGTCTGAATAAGTGTTAAATAAATATGTAAATGTTGTTTCTCCACTTTGCGGAAATTCACCTATTGCGGTCGGGCTTGGAACGTATCTACCGCGATAAACGAGGGATTACTGTAAACCAGGGTTCATTGTATTTACTACAGGAACAGAACTCAAAACATTTTGAATTGTAAATGTATGTAACTAAATAGATCCTTTCCTAACCTGTATTTTAACACCAGCAACTTTGCTGATTAAAACTTATAAAAATGATATGCCCTAGTGGTGGCAAAAAATCTGCAGAATAGCCGCACCTTTGTATAAGCCACATGGTTCAAAACATATGAAAAAAGTAGCGGCTTATAGTCCGGAAAATACGGAAAACGAGTGAACAATAACGACAAAACACCATACTACCCTGTATAAGTCATTATTTCATAAGTTCACACAGATCTGACAGTTACCCATGTCATCTGACTGTTCCTGTAGAATTTGATTTGTTTGTTTTTACTGTGGCACTGAGACTTTAAAAGATATATTTTCCTTACAATCGATTCTAACGTAACTGCTCCATGTGTGACACACCGAGTACCGAGTACACAGTGAGTCCACCCGTTCCTCCAGGTCGGCGCATCTCACCCATCCACCCCGTAAATGAGACGCATTTCAGCCACATTTGTAAGGTTTACACATGTGCGTATCTTTACATAACGGGCATAATCAACCACTTAATAACGAGCATCTATAAAACAAAGCCACACGCCAAACGTCCAAACACAATAACAAATCTGACAGAAGAACAGAGGAATCCTGCGTATTGAGTGGAGCGGAGCCTCGTGAGCTCAGATACGCACTCCCACCGCATTCGATTGACCTTAAAACTCCGTCTTCAGATTTTCCTCACAGAAATGTATTATGTTTTCAAGAATTCTTTTCTCTTACAGTGTGTCCTTACAATCGTTAAACTCTGTGGTAGAGTCACAAACGTTCTTTACCAACTGGAGGAAAAGTTGGAGAGCAGTTACTCCTTTTCTGTTCGTCAAGCTCATTGTAAACCCGGATATGTTCAGAGTACTCGATACTTTTGTGGGGACTGATTACCCAAGATTTTTTTTACCCAAGAAGTAAACTTACTTAAAAATTACACTAAACTTAAATATGTTTCTTTCTTTTATTCCAAGTACAGTGTACTGTTGTAAAGTTACTATGTTTTTAATACTCGTGGGAAACATTTTTATTCAAGACATAAACACCTTTGGAATAACTCATAACCTGATACATATTTGAGTTCAAAACACAGAAGCACACACAGAACTGTTGACATACTTAACATTTTTACCAAGAGTTTTTATTTACTATTAAATTAATATTTAAAAAAATAATATTTCAATCCAAGAATTGAGCCTTTGTTAAAAAATATTATATTATATAATATTATAAAAAATAATGTTTCAATCCAAGAATTGAGCATTAACGTACAGCTGAACGCAAGCAGGCAAGAACGATTACAAATATTTTAAATCCAAAAAATCTGTTCTTGATAATACACTTTTCACATCTAATCAGAAAGATGTACTATTACTAGTGTTAAATTAACTAAGCTAACTATTAGCTAAGTTAAATTAAATACCTCAGTGGGGTTGGTAGTTAAAAAATGCACGTGATTGTCCATCATCTCTGGAGCGTTCTGTCGAGCTTTCTACTTTAACGTGGCCAGTAAAATGACAGCAAAGCCAAACATGAAGCGTTTAAATCAATATACTTGTAGTTATTATGATATAATAAAAAGGTTAAAAAACATGTACTTACTTACATATCTCCCCAGGGGCGTCCAATCTTGGTTGGTTTTTCAGCTAGAACGATCGCGTACATCCTGACATAATGTATACTTAAAAACGTATACTTAAGTATACTTAAAAATATCACTTTAGTAGCAATGTTTACTCTAAATTTATGAGTGACTCAAAGTTAAAATTAGGGCATTAGTTTAAAAAATGTAACAGTCTTAACATTCAATAAACAATTTAACCAGTTTAAATTATGGTGTTCTCATTTTTAAGTCAGCAGTACAATGTAAGCCCGACTACGTTGTTGTACTAAGTTGTAAATGTGTGTATTCCGGTTGCCTTAAAATAATTGAGTATTGTTTAATGAAAACAAAAGTAGATTCAACTTAAAAAATTGGAAGACTGCAATTGTTACTTTAAGTTAAATACGTACACTAAATGTTGAAGTCCAAGTTCAGTACATCTGTAGGGCGCTTCACAGTTACCTCTTTTTCTCAATAAACGCATAAATGCAAAGTGTATTCAAGTTAAAATTATTTATACTTTCAATTAATTTACCAGTTTGCACTAGTGTCCAAGTTGATTAAACTTAAAATATTTTTTTAAAAAATAAAAAAATAAAAACTGCATTCTCCTGATCAATGATCAGTAAGCAGTAACATGAGCTGTTTCGGGACCTTTATATTAGTGGACTTGAGAACCACTATTGAATTGGGATTAATCGATCTCAGGTGACTTCACTTCACCAATCAATTCAAAGAGAGAGCAAAGACACAAGCAAAGAGAGAGAAAAAGAGAGGACAGAGGAGAAAGTAAGATATTCGGACAATAGAGAGGCAAAAGTTTGTGGTCTGACCAAAAAAGAAAGATATAAATATTAAAACGACACTGTCCAAAAGAAATAAAAATGGACAGCGAAAATAGCTTTTCATCTGGAATGGACCGATTCCATTCTATTCATATTACGCACAAGGCATATTACGCACTAAACCAGTGTGTCTGATATGATCAGAACTGATATGTTCCGCCTCGTTAAGATATGTTCAGATTGTTTAAGGTTCAAATGTTTGAGTCAAGATGTAAAGGGGAGATTCTCGCATTTTCTTCCTTTGGCTACAAACCACTTACACGTCTGTAACAACTGTACAATTGAAATGTAGAGAAAGCACATCCTAATGTACTCACAAAAAATATATTACAAGTTCATAAAATAATCTGCTCTAGCAGGGAAAATCCGCCGATCACGTAAGGGTGAAGAAAGGCGAAGGGTGGCATCATGTGAACACATCATGTTTGAGCACTGCTTTTACACACACACACATCCCCGCACACACACACACACACACACACTTTGTTTTTGTTTGGAACTTTTTGGTTTCTGACACGTATATGCATAATAAAAGGCCCCCAGATCACATTGACCCATGAACTTTCTAGACAACTCTGTGTGCCTATCCTCTTTCTCTCCTCTCTTCTCTCACTCCTCTGCTCTCTCTCTCCTCTCTGCTCTCACTCCTCTGCTCTCTCTCTCCTCTCTTGTCTCTCACTCCTCTCCTATCACACTCGTCTCACTCCTCACCTCTCTCACTCCTTTCCACTCTCCACTCCCAGATCAGCCAGACACAGTCCAAAGAAAACATTACTGGTCAGTCACTTTCATCTTGAGGGTGGAGCAGTGGGCAGAGAGATGGTGGCTGGCTGGATAACGCCACACAAACATGAGAGATTATCACGACATTCTGGCCATTATTTCCACTTGTTTCTGCGTGCATTACTGGTCCTGCGCTAAAGCAGATTTAATCAAGGAAAGTGAAGAAAGCAGTTTCTCTCGACTTGACTAGAACAACGACGGACTTGTGCGCCTGTGTGTGAAAAGAGCAAGATTGCTAAGCCAGATTACATGCCAGATTGCCACTGAAAAGAGGATTAAAGTGTCTCTGGGATCAAAGCTCGGCTTCATATAATGTGCTTAGGAGTCACTCAACACTGACGACTGACGGTTTGCTGTCATTGACTTTGTGTTTGAGCAAATGATCAAGCAGCGTCACTGCGCGTTACCGTCTTTTACTGCACGTTACTGAGCATTATTGTGTGTTACTGCGTGTTATAACTTACTTTGTAACACTCTCTGCTGACTGCACTCACTCTCCACTCACTCTGCTCACTCTCCACTCACTCAGCTCACTCTCGATACACTCTCCACTCACTCTGCACTCACGCTGATCACTCTGATTTCTCCCCGCTCACTCCGCTCACTCTCCATTCACTCTACTCACTCTATGCTTACTCTCTTCTCACTCTCCACTCACTCTTCTCACTCTCCACTCACTATCTGATCACTCTCAACTCACTCTGCTTACTCTCTTCTCACTCTCCACTCACTCTTCTCACTCTCCACTCACTATCTGCTCACTCTCAACTCACTCTGCTCACTCCCTGCGTACTCTCGGCTCACTCTCGGCTCATTCTGGAGACGATCATCAAGCGATTGATGTTGCCTCCTTGATCATGTTGTGGTCTGTGAACAAAATGATTCATGTTGAAGTTTTTCAGTAATGATGTGTGAAGTGTCAGTCTGTCGTGCAAGATCAGGTTAAACCGTGTCAGTGCTGCGGGGTGAACCTCATCTTCTGGTTCTGAGTTTGACCGTACAGGTCCAGGCTTTTTGATGAAGACATCTGACTACTCGCAGTGGCTTTAAGTTCATGCGTAGCGGAAGAATGTTTCTGTTTCTCACATTAACCGCAAATCAGTTTTAACAGGCATTTCAGGAAAGTATTTTCTTAAAAACGTCCCAATCCAATCCAGATGTTCTAACTTTTCAATCTTTGTTAATGGATTTTTCACAGATAAGCCCAGTTGAGAATTGAGTTGAATCAGGACATTATAATCTAACTGATACGATAAACATATGTTGGTCAACCGCCGTTTAGCAGGATGGTTTAAGTGTAGAGAGATTTCAACCGCACAGAGCAGAAAAGAGACGTTTGTGTGAAATTGTGAGGAAGAAATATTCAGAGCCATGAACGTGTTAAAAACTGTAAATAAATGGCGATTTCATTCTGGCAGCTTTAAATGTTTGGAGATGTTTGGTTTGTGGTACTGCGGACCACCAGAACGTGTGAGAAGCGGGTATCACACTGCAGACCACCGAAACATTCCCAAAAATAAACGCAGAGAAAAAGTTTGTCAACAAAGGGATTGAAGTTTAATTATCCCGTGAAGTGACACACACACACACACACACACACAACTTTGTGTTCTGAGATTTGATGTGGATTTCTCCCAGTGTGTGTGTGTGTGTGTGTGTGTGTGTGTACATGTATATTTCTACATTTATTTATATACACACTCACATGTGAATAAATATAGTGGCATTTCTGAAAAATTAATGATGGTAAAGAGCTGGCATGGATGGCAAAGTGAAGCCTAAAACTATTAGTGAAGGGGGAAACGGCTAAAGTTCTTCCCGGACGGACCCGGGGGACGACGCAGCGCAGGAGCTATTGATCGGGAAAAGGGTCTCGTATTAACCTCTCAGAGATGGATTACACACACACACACACACACACATCTGCTTCGAGTGCATGACCACAAGCCTGTGTGTGTGGCTGGTTTCTTATTGGCTCACTGATCACTGGCCAGAGGACGTGCAGTGGTCGAGACCACGCCCTGATTAACTGGCAGTACAGGAGCGGGATTTAGTGTTACTGTGACAGTCGACACCTGCGCTGAGTGACCTCTCTAGTTCGGCATCATTATGGTGAAGGTGTATGACACTCACGGTGTGGGCCCTATTACGGCTCTGGTGTCTGTCGTACTGGTCAAATAAAGTGACGTATTTACAGTAGCAGTTTCACTACTCTAGTGGGTGTGTCGGTGAGGGGGCCGGAGCAGTGGGCAGCTCAAGCCATGGTGTGGGGGTCCCGTTGGACTCTGCTCTGACTGTCAGTGCTCCAATGTTTGACGCGACCTCGCCACCCAGACCGCTTTCTTTGGCCGTCGTGTAGCGGGGATTTGGTTTTATCAGGAAATCGGGCTTCACTGGATCGTTCGCAATAATCTTTCCTGGCATTGTAATTCTTTTGCTCCGATCGGCCATCAGCGAAGATTAGAAGCAAACGTGCCCGTGTGTCCGGGCACAAACTCCGGCCTGGAAGCTGAAGGTGACTTTACATTCACAAAAGAGAAAAAACTATGCAAAACATCCTTCGGGGCACACGTTCCTTTCCTCGCACGCGTCTGACGATGTTTAGCGGCTTTTGTTCTCAGACAAGTTTATATGTCACGTCATTAGTGAAATGAGTTCATCTAATAGTAGTTACTAGTAGTTAATAGTCTTATAGTTATCTAGTAGTTGGCCATGTTCAAGCAGTTTCTAGAGTCCAGGAGAAAAGCTTCAAAGCCTCACAGGAATTATTGTGTGTGTGATTAGGAGAAATGTGTGGACTACACGCACACACACACACACACACCTGGAGCCACAAGACGTGTGCTCTGACGAACTATCCGGACTTTAGCTTTCACTTGTCAAAACTCACACAACAAGTGTGTGTGTGGCAAGAAAGTGCAGGGGGGGGGGGGTAAGTAACTATGGAAATAGTGAGTGAGAGAGGGAGTGAGTAACTGTGGAAAGAGAAATTGAGTGAGTGAGTGAGTGAGTCAGTCAGTCAGTCAGACAGACAGACAGACAGACAGACAGAGAGAGAGAGAGAGATGCCAATGGTAACTTCACATGATCTGCTCACTTTTAAGGCCATTCATAACATTGCACCTCCCTACATCTCTGATCTGATTCGCATCACCATTCCAGTCCGTAGCCTTAGATCAAGTTCATCTGTTCAACTCACTTCCACTAACTATCGACTCGTAACCATGGGCGCCCGCGCTTTCAGCCACTCAGCCCCCCAACTCTGGAACTCACTCCCATCCGATCTGCGCAATAACACAAACCTACACCAGTTTAAATCCCAACTTAAAACACATCTGTTCAATTTAGCATACCCTCCATAGAATGTTGTGTTTTTCTGTTTTGTTTTTCATCTGTCTGTTACTTCTTGTCTTTTTTGTTTTTTTTCTGAACAGTGTTTCTTTGTACGGTGTCCTTGGGTACCTTGAAAGGCGCCAAATAAATAAAATGTATTATTATTATTATTACATGAGGTTGAGTGACTGTTGTTTGTGTTGTCTTTATCTTTACATCTAAATTTTCATATTGTTTGGTTCGGCCGCTCTCTCTCCCCCGGAGCTGTTGTGGAAGAGCGTTTCACTGTGTCTGTTGGAGTTTGATTAAGGTAAAATTAGAAAGGGAGGCAGCGGACGTGATATCTCCGGTGACGTGAGGTGCTCGCGTATCTCTGCGCCACGTTTGATTTTGCTAATTGGTTTGACTGTTATTTTTGTGGATGAGTCTGCCGGACTCTGGGTTAGTGAAGCAGCTTAATTGGCCGGAATCAGTCTGTGCGGTCCGGAGTCCATGTCACAGCGAGTTAGTCTGCGAGAGCGGCGAGACGAGGGTGAGATGTTGTAGGCTCAGAGACACACACCGTGTTTAACCCGGTCTGACAACACACACACACATGCTCCAGCTCTGATTGCTTAACGTCCCCGACACAATGCAGAAACAGACCTGTGACGCCCATCGAAATACACCATCACCTCACTTTACTTGAATCATTTAAAGATAAAGGCCTCAGTGAAGGGTTAAGCATACTCTGTCAGGGGCTTGTGGGAGTCTTGATCAAGGGCACTCGGTTGTAGAACCCACTGGACCGGGACTAGAACCTGCAACAAGTCAGATTAGTGGCAGCAAAAAACTGCCACTAATCATTTGGAATCATATTTAACATTTCGATTGAGAAACCAATTAATTTCTATATCAAGATATTTTATGCATCAATTGAGACATGTAGAACTCTGTGAGTTGAGCACCACCGCTCACATGACTGTCAGGCCTTGTTCATTGTGGTGGAGGCTTCACCTAACACACTTAGATGAGTAGGAATCCGTAGCAGGAAGCGTTTTATTGTTGGGTCAGCTTTTGTGGGAAGGACTGATCTGTTCGACTCGCCTGGAGTCAAGAATAATTAATCAGTTCAGAAGCTTTGTGAGCAACTGGAGCATTAGCGTACAAAACTTGTAGATTCTCCACTTGATCCTGCTGAACGTCTGGAGGGGATGAAAAGCGGAGGATTGGTCTCAGCCTGAGACGCGCCGATCCACTGAGCTCCATAAGCTTGATCAGATTGCTGAGGGCTTAAACAGGTCTGTCACTCATCTGGAGGTAGAGTGAGGAGACGGTCTGTCTAAGCTTCCTGAAAGGACCGACGGAGGAGCCCTGTCGAGGTTCAGCCGCAAAAGCGCCTCTGGACTGTTGGCACCGACACCCTTGTGCTGAGATCTGGGTCCACTCACTTTCCACTTGTGGGATCAGCATGACCTGATCTCCAGACAGTTCCGCGGCTTCTGTGGAGGCATATATGTTCTCCCACATGACTGAGAGACTGGGCGTCTTCTTCACTGGGGTGTCACCGCCATCATCACTGAGACTGAATCTGCGCTCGGCATTTAACACGTACCCAGACGAGCTTCAGCGTCAAACCCGCCGGTGTGGGGTACGGACCTCTGAGCGGACTAGAAGGACATTGATGAAGGTCACGTCTGCCTGATTGATGTGTGTGAGATCAGTCTGAGAGTGCGAGATTCTGCTCCGGCCAACATCAGCATCACATACCAGCTGGACCGGTGAGATGAGGAGACGAAGGCTTCACACACGACCGGCCGCAGGAGCGTGAAGCAGAGGAGTTTCACAGCTGTCCAGTCTGAAGAACAAACTCCTCGCTTTAAAAGCACTTGCAGCAGAGTGAACCTAAACCCTGCTTGGTCCCCAGACTCGTCTCCATCTTCCTCTCTCTAAAGGGACTGAATAATTCAGCAGATGAGTTGTTTGGATGGCAGCTTGCTGGGAGTGAAGTTCTCAGAAGAGACCATTAGCGTGCGTGGTGAAGAGCGCTAACACAATGGACGCTAGCTAAGTGTCCGGGGGTCTCTGAAGAGTTTAACCCGCATACCTCTAATGCTTCCAGTTGTCTCCGTCACTACAAGGAGCTTCCCCAAAGTTTCTCCCTATTGTTGTTTGTCGTCGTTAAATTGTATTTCAAGCTCTTCAATGTTTCATGAGGAATGATCCTTTTGTCCTGCAACTCTCTGAAGAACGATCAAGAACGCATTGCTCTCAATCCACTGTATTGTTTCCTTTTACTGGCCTAAGCAGCGGAAGACAAGGCCGACATGATGCTCCTGGAGCGTCCGCTGGCCTGACGCGTGCTGGATTTCTGCGTCCACAACCTTCCGATCAGTCAGATTCTTCTCAGAGAGTGAAAACAGATAAAATGCCTTGGTATTATTCTATATTAATTCATGTAATTATGTAAACGTTGAGTTTTCATTGAAGCACACACACACACACACACACACACACACAGATGTTGGAAAACGTGTTCCAATGTATGCTACCATACAGATTTTATTCTTGATTTTCACAATGAATGATTAAAGTTGGCTGCTGCTCTGTGTTTTTCAAGTGAAAGCCTTATGTGCTTCTCTCGACGATTAAAGATTCTAGTGCAGCAGCTGTTCACGCCACCAAACATCTAGATGTGGTTCTTATCGTGTGTGGAGCTGCTCTTATAGCTCTGACCAGTTGCTGCCTGCCCCGCCCTGTATTTATTGTGTCCCGCCCTCGTTTCTCTGGCACTTCTCAAGCTCTGTGCTTCATGGATGACTTGCTTCCTGAAGTGGATCTTCATTTATGGTAGATAACGCTCACATTTCCTGGAGTCTACATTCGAGGTGTTGTCACTTTCCATGGAGAGATGCTGAGTGCTTCTTTCTTTTCTTGAAAAGCCTGTTCTTGCATGTAGAGTTCCTCCTCCTGCACCAGCTCCGCTTATGTAAAGTGCTTTTTCCAGCCAGTGACCATCTCAAGTGTGTAAGGACAAACACTGTTGTGCAAGCCACTCGCGACAGAGCGAACAAGTGAACACTGCGAGGCCTGCAGGGGGCAGCGCTTTTCGTTCTACAGAGATGGCTTTACAGTCTAGACGTAGACGTAAGTAGTTTTAGTCGTTCTGGGTATTATTGCTGACCTGAGGTTTGCTGAGGTCATCGTGATGCTCATTATGAGAAATAAGCTGGGTGAAACCAGAGGAGCTAAACTGTCCACCTCCAAGTTCAAGTTCAGTTTATATATAAAGCGCTTTTCCCGGTCTCGGGCTGTGTGAAGTGGAAAAGAACACAGTACAAAACATGAGAGAGAGAGAGAGACATAGAGAGAGAGAGACAGAGACACAGAGGGAGAAAAAGAGAGAGACACACAGACAGACGGGGAGGGGGGGCAGACAGAGACCGTGAAAGAGAGATCGACATAGAGAGAGAGAGAGAGAGCGCACTCCTCCAGTGTGTGTGTGTGTGTGTGTGTGTGTGTGTGTGTTACACACTTTCTTCACAACAATTTACTATTGCCGTGTCTGTGATTGGGACACGCTGAGCGGTGTGTGTGTGTGTGTGTGTGTTCTAGTAGGTTCTCTCGCAGGTCTTGCCGCTGTTCTATGACGTTCTCTTGAAGACTTTTGCTTTGAAACTGCTGAAGTTGATGTCTTTCATTCTGTTGAGTTTTGAAGCGTCTGGTGTGCACTGGCTGTGAGAGGCAATGATGTCACTGTCCCGATGATGAACACCTCTACTGTACTGCAGCGTGTTGGGTAAAACTCTGGATTTCACATGCGTGTTGTGTGTTTGCTTCTGGCCGTCGGTCTTTGTCTCAGATGCTCTTCACTTCCTGCTGGTGTCCGGTTACCTGAGACGCAGAGGGAGTATTACTGGCCGCCGCTCGTATCGTAACCGACGTGTGTGTGTGTGTGTGCGTGTTTGGTCAGAGAGTGACACATGAAGCTGACTGAAAAACGTTTGATACGCAGAGTCTGGATCTGGATAAGTGAGTGAGAAGCGTCTGCTGAAAGACACAGTGACGTAGAGACCCTCCCCCACCCTCCTCCTCCTCAGCTCCTCCATTCAGCGGCTCGGGGGAGGTGGGGTGATAATCCCCCTCTCCGCCCATGGCTCCGCGTCCCTCCCCCAAACCCTGCCCCCTGAAACACGGCGTCTGCCCCAACACGTCCGGCCGAGCCGCTTTATCTCCCGGAGGAGCAGACGCTGGTTTAGGAGCGAGCGAGTGAGCGGATGATGTTCCCGCACGCCGTCGGGCCCTTGGAGTCTGTGACGACTCTGTGATCCGGCGGTCAGAGCTCGCGTTTGAGTGGACCATGGGGCTCCAGGCTGATGTAGCACTGGGTCTGGTGCTCATGAGTACGACTCTTCTCACTCTCTCTCTCTCACTCACTTTCGTCACGTCACATCAGGACCGGCGTGCTGCGACCGGCAGGCCTGTAACCCTTTCCTCTCTCATGTGCTCTCTTACAGTCGCAGCTAGAATCTCTCCTGCCGCTCCAGACGCCCGACTCATCCTCCCGGCTCCCGGTGCCACGCCGAACCCCCCTGACGTGTATCTGCCCGCTACCATCAGGCTGTCCCACACGCAGCTGGCCTTCTTCCTGCGGGAGCGCGGCAGTCCGCGAGACCACCCTCTGCAGCGCTCCGAGAGCTTCGTGGTGTTCCAGACGAAGGAGCTGCCGGCGGTGAACGTGTCGCTGGGCGCCTTCACTCAGGACCGGGCGCTGAGCAGAGAGCTCCTCCAGCCCCCCGGACCCCTGCTGGTGCCCGGCCGCCTCACACTCAGCTGGAAGGTGCGCGCCTTCATCGTGCGGCCCAGGGTGTTCGCCAGCAGTCCGCTGGTGCAGGTGCTGTTTTACGTGGCCGGGCGAGACTGGGACGACTTCCGCTCTCGGGACCATCTTCCGTGCGTGCGGCTCCACGCCTTCCGAGACGTCCGGGAGATGAAAGCCTTCTGCCGGCTGCGGGGCGACCTGGCGCTCTGCCTGGCGCAGCTGCAGCTCCCGTCCTCCTGGTTCCAGGTCACCGTGGCTCCTCTGGGCCGCAGGAAGTCGTCAGGAGGCGAGAGGGCGGACGCCGGCGCCGAGACACTTCTGGTGGAGCTGTACTACACCCTCCACGAGCCAGACGGTGCCGACGCCTGCGGCGAGACCCAGCTGCGCAGAGGAGAGACGGCCCCCTCGCAGCCCCTGCTCCGCATCGGCAGCGTCAGCCTGTACCAGCCCAGCCAGGAGCTCCAGGTGGTGGACAAACATCTGGACAGGAACATCATCCTGAGGCTCCCAGAGCGCCCGCTGAAGCCCAAAGAGACTCTGAGCGCCCACCTGCTCCTGGCGCCCAACACCACAGTCCAGCAGTTCACCATCAAGTGAGTGCCCACGCCGCGCAGTTACTGTGTGTGTGTGTGTGTGTGTGTGTGTGTGTGTGTGCACGCACGCACATGTCTTTGTTTGTGTGTGTATGTGTGTCATTTTGTGTTTGTGTGTGCAATTGTTTGTGTCAGTCTGTTGTTGTTTGTTTGTCTGCGTGTGTCTCTCCAAGTGTGTGTCTCTGTTTCAGTGTTAGCTTGTGTTTGTGCGCACATGTTTGTTTGTGCATGTGTGTTTGTTTGTGTGTGCGCGCTGTGTGTGTTTCTGTTCTTGTTTGTGTGTGTGTGTGTGTGTGCATATGTTTATGTTGGTGCACGTGTGTGTGTGTGCGTGTGCTTTTGTGTGTTTTTGTGTTTGTTTGTGAGTTTGTATGTGCACAGATGTGTTTGTTTGTGCATGTGTGTATGCGTGCTTGTTTGTTTGTTTGTTTGTGTGTGTGCACGTGTTGTTGCATGTGTGTGTGTATTCCTGCTTTTGTGTGTTTTCTTGTGTGTATGTGTGCATCCGCACATGTGTTTATGTTTGTGCTTGTGTGTGTGTGTTTCCCTGTGTTTGGGCATATTTGCTGTATGAAATGCTTAGCAAAAACCGCTTATGGTGGGTAAAAAAAAAAAAATTCCAAGTACACACCGGATCTAAAACATATTTCCAGAACAGTCTCCGGCATTAAGAGATTGTATAAGGGATTATGTTTTCCAAGAAAAGCATAATGGATATTAATTGACATCTGCTGAGCATAAATGTATCATGAGCTCGGCCTAGATTGGGCTCAATTAGTGCGATGGGAGCGATTCTTCTGGTGTGTTCTCTTCTGCACTAGTGATCTCTTTAGAAATGAAGCCCGTCGCTCCGGGTGCTGGTCGTGAAGCTGAAGGTCCAGACCTTCTCGTCTGCTTCGCTTCGGGATGTTTTCCACACAGACAGACGCCTCATTCTCTCGAATTTATCACTAAACGTTTGTGAGTTTTTATTATAATAACATAGTCAACGTATTTCTAGAGATTGCATTATCAAAGGATGGAATGAAATGCGGTGGAGATCTTTCACTTCCTGCCGGTGTGTGTTGTCCTCCCTTGTTAGACGACCTTGGGGGTCTCGAAAGGTGATATAATAATTGAATTATTATTATTATCAACTCAAACAAAGTAATAAACCGCCACAAGATTGACTTATGCTCTCTCTAGACTCTGGAAGCAAACATCACTAATGTACGACACGGACACAGACACACACACACACACTCACAGAAATAGCGACTGAAGACAGCGAGCACCGCTTTAAACACATAAACACATACATGTCAGTATTATTATTGTCAGCTACAGTTTGGCTTTATTATTAAATGTAGGTTGATGCTCCCGACTGGTGTGTGCTGTGAGACGCTAAGGTGGGACGTGCTAATGTGGATTCAGCTACGGGCCCAGGCTGTGGCTGTGTATAAAATTCCTTTACCTGTTCCCCGAGATGTTGGTCACTCTGATGGGACCGTCCCGTAGGTGTTGTGTTGCGGAGGATGTGATTGTGGTGACAGTCTCTGAGTCTCTACAAACTTCACCATCCGTATGTAGAGTAGAGGAAAGGGCTCAGCACACTTGTGATTATTTTGTAACATGTTTTTCTTACATGTTTTGATGCATCTTCATGTTTGATAAGAAATTGTATGTCTGATTTATTTAGGGGCTTGGAACGGATTAAGGCATGTACATGAACAATGCGTCTCTACTTACGGAATTGTCGGGTTACGTAACTACTACAAGAAACAATTAATGTCACAAGTAGAGGTGACACTGTCCTCATGGTCTCTCAGGTCAGCTGACCAGCTGCTCCTGACCACACCCAAGTCCAGGCAAAAGCTGAGGGGATCGAGCCTTTTCTGTTGCGGGTCCTAAATTGTGGAACGCGCTACCGCTGCACATTAGGCAGGCACCTACATTGTCCACTTTTAAATCGTGTTTGAAGACCCATTTTTATTCCCTAGCTTTTAATTGTGTTTGAGAGAGTTCCACTCTCTTACTGCTTTTTAACTAACTTTTTAACTAACTTTTTTAACTGTTTTTTAACTGTTAACTGTTTAATTAACTTTTCCACTGTTGTGCATCAATTTTGTGCAACATCCATTCATCCATCCTGTTTTGTTTTATTGATGTGTATTATTGTGAAACCGTACTAATCTGTTTTTATTCTCTTCTACACGGTTTGTACAGCCCTTTGTCCAGCCAAAACTGTCAAAAAGGGCTTTATAAATAAAGTTGAGTTGTCTGTGTAGTGAGAATAGCAAAGGGCCCAAGACTAACCCTGGGGCTCTCCACAAGAGCTGGAAAAGCACTGCAGTTTTAACTTTAAACCACACTTACAAATTGAAATAATTTCTGTTCTTCTAGCAGGTTCCAAATGACCAAATCAAGCGATAGTGATGCAAAGTCATTGTGTGTAATAGTGGGTAAAGGCAAATGCAGTTGTGAGTGAAGGCCTTCAGACTCACAACCCATGATGAATCTTGGGAGAATCCGATGACCTTCGATCGAGTTTTACAGATGTTTGTGCTATTTAGTTTGGATTCTATCGGATTGCTATTTAACATCTATCACAGGGTTCTTAACATTTTTGAACTCGGGGCCCAAATTGTCCCGCAGCCCATTAAAACAAACACATTCATTTCAGCCAATCCAAATCATTATTTAGGTTGTATTTAATAACTATATGAAGGTACACTTTGAACTTACAAAGTTTAAGAAGCTAAAATTTAGTTATATACAGTAAATATTGTATATAACAAAATTTGATATTTTTGCCATTAGTAAACAGGTCTTAACTTTCANTAATAATAATAATAATAATAATAATAATAATAATAATAATAATTGTATTTTAAAGGGTGGCTAAAATATTTGTCATTGTTTTGCAATAACTATCAAAACATGTAAACAGCACATGCATAAAAAAGCAACAAACATTAGCTAGTTAAGTTTTTGCATAGCTTATTTCTAATTTAAAAATATAGAGTTGCAATTTTCTAGTTTTATTTTTGTACATATGGGCATTATGTTGTATATGATAATGGTTTATGTAATATTTTAGTGCTTACGTGTCTGTCAAGCAAATCATAGTACATATTACATTGATAATAATTCCATTGTTATCACCATGCATGAGCTGCATTAAAAATGATAAAGAAGATGGGACAAAACCAGTCCAGCATTGATTCAAACCGGGACAATTTTGTCCCGTTCAACCTCAAATACGGGCTGACCTGTTGGTCTCACCGTGCTGAGCTGTAGTGATGTGTAGTGATGAGAACGGTGTGCATTGGAGGAGAGCCGTAATTTCCATCACTACTGCAGCGGAACTGGGGGCGGGGCACACGCGCGCTTGTGATTAACCACTTTTACGCCGCTCAAACATAGATTTAGTTACATAGGTTAATTTCTCACTTTCGGTTTTGGCGGAGCTGCATGGTGTTCCATGGACCTCGCGGCCCAAATTCACAGAACTGATATTTTTCTTGCCGCCCTCTAAGCGGTGCTCGCGACCCAATGGTTAAGAATCACTGATCTATCATAGGGATGCACAGATACCGATACCCGTATTGGTATCGAGCTCGATACCACATTTTCTAAAGTACTCGGTACTTGTCAAAAGTCCGCCGATACCGGAAGTGAGACATGTTTACGTTTGAGCGTTAACACGGATTTAAAAAAATAAATGTCATGCTGTTCTGTCTAGTAAGTTTCTTTATATAGCCTGTGTGGATATCTACTGTAGCCTAATATAGACAAATTGCTTCACTTGCTTTGGATAAAAGCATCTGCCAAATGACTATAAAGTAAAGAGCGACGTAAAAAGCGTGCGCGTAAGCCCCGCCCCCCTTCTCCCCAGCAGAAGCGATGGAAACTAAAAGTCCGGCTCTCTAACGGGAACCTGCAGCTCTTGTCACACGTCCTTTAAAATATGGAATTGTCTCGTATTTGAGATTGAAATTGCGCGTCACGCTTTAAATTTGTGTCCTGTACTCTTTATCATTTTTTTAAAGCATAGTCTCATGCGTGGTGATAACAGTGTAATTATTATCAAAACATTAATAATTAATGTGTTGATAAATTCATTAATTTCTAAATAATGGTAAAAGGATGACCAGTATGTGAAAACCTAGATTTTTGTCATTTACTGTTATCTACATGAAATAAAGAGGAGTCTGTTAAAATAATAAGAATGTTATGATTTCATTTTAATACAAAACCTGAGTTGCACTGTCACTGTTTAAACTATTTATATAACTGTTTTAACTATTTAGAATTATTTATCCTGTAATATGTTGCAAACAACATGCTTTTAATTTTAAATAAATGTTCTTAATTTCAAACTAGCCCCTTTTTAATTATATGACTAAAGCTGTTACCTGTACATTTAAATCATATGTTTATTAAGTACTGTGCATCGGTATCGGCGAGTACTGAAATACAAGTACTCGTACTCGTTTTCCAAAAAAGTGGTATCGGTGCATCTCTAATCTATCTATCATATGTTTCATTACTGTTTCATATGTTTAGGATGGAGTTTGCTCAACCATTGCTGCTGTAAAGATTCTCCATCAGGTGCTTGATCCTCTGTGGAGGGTTTAAATCTCACAAGCGGCCACTGTAGTGGCTTATCTAGCATCTCCACACTGCTGACGGTCACGCGCGAGAAGATAATATTGAGATTAAAGCTTCATCTTTGTGTTGACACAAACACGACAAATTCATTTTGGTCTCGTCCTAGCTCCAGACAGATGTCGCGTCCCTGCAGAATGTCCGAGATTCACTCCTAAATCCTCGCGCAATAATGACTTATTCCCCAGCCAATGCTGCACGGAGGAGTCTGGGTTGGGGGGCATCTGACCAATCAATGCACCTTTAAGCAGAAGAGTAACAATGGTAAAAAAAAGCCGTTATTTCAACCATTTTACCTCAATCCATTCATCGTTTTATCCATGACAACAGGCGAGTAAACGAAGCCAAGCACTTGTGACTGTGAGCGACAGTAAGACAGGACGATTACAGATGTGAGTGAGACACTGAACATCTGCTGTGATTCCTCTCGCAGGGTCAAGGCAAAGAAGGGCGTTACGCTTCTGGGCAGCAGGTCGGTGAGCAAGCAGTGGAAGATGGAGTGGGACGTTCAGTCGGGGGCCAAGCATTCGATTGCTACGGTGGAAGCTAACAAGATCAAAGGATCCAAAGGGTAAGAGCCCGTCCTGCTCAGCCGCCGCTCGCTGAAGAGACGGAAACGCTCTCGTGTGAAACACCTTCCTGCTGCAGGGCAGTGCTGTAGATTCACCTCATGCACACACACTTACACACACACACTTATGAAAGCGTGATCAATACGCTCGCTGCTTCCGTGTTGAACAGTCGCTGAGGTCACGGCACGTTGATTAAGTGTTGACACCGAGATTACCCGCGGGATTATCTGAATTAAACCTGCTGTTTTGTTCTTTCTAAGCCTCTTATCCCTCGTCCTTCATCTCTCTGTTCACTTACATCCGTCAAACGCTCTTTTCTTTCCCCGCAGAACTGTGATAAAGCCACATACTGTACGTCTCAACGTCCACATGCCAGAAATATTCATCACAATCACATAAACAACATTGGGAACTGGGTTCCGTTGACTAAAGGATCGATTGACTGATTGTAACATTTTGTTGGTTTTAAAGAAGTGTAAAACAAAGAAAAGTGAGAGTCTTCCTCTGAAGGGGGTATGTGGTGCTGACACTAGGGGCTTCGCCCTGAGAACCAATGCACTTCTGTGTTAAATGCAACAGACGCCAACAACGTCGTTTTCCTCTGCTGGACACTGGCCAGATGTTGAGCAGAAGAGCTGCTGGTCACTTGCTGAAGAGTGCAAGAAGTGAAAAGTTTCTTCACAGTTTAAAAAAACATGGAAGAGCTTTTTTTTTGAGACTGTGGCTGTGACGTTTGTGTTTGGGAAACGTCCTCCCTGATGGTCGTGCCCAGGATTATGAACATAAGCAACTTTTGCTGGCAGATTGCTTGGCAATGGTGGTCCAGTGGTTGGGCACTGGACTTATCCAAGAGTATCCAAGAAGTTGCAGGATCTAATCATCCCAATCTGACTAATTCCCTGATCAAGACACGGACCTGAAACCACGGCTTAAGGTGCCCACTGCTCCGGGTGTGTGTCACTGATGGTTAAATGCAGACGACAGTCTCAATACGGCCCCTAGTGGACACACACACACGAACACTCAGTGAAGGGCACGTCGGTTCTCAGATGTCAACACATTTTAAACATTTTCAGCAATATCGTATCTGTTTTTTCTTGGGTCGATCGATTGTCTTATCAATTGAGTAACCTATACTCCCTGAAACATTCTGGCACAGTCTGCCCGCTGTTGTAGGGATGGTGGTGGCAGAGGGTCTGCACTGGGGGCGGTTCCAGCTGCCGTTTGTATTGTGTAAGTTGGTTCCGTGACGCTCTCCTGCAATTCTCTTCAGGAACATCGATTTCAACACTGAGGTTTTGCAAATGGACTTTGAAATGGAGAACTTCACCAGCCAGTCGGTCACCAGGAGAATCAACTGGAGCGTTGAGTACCCAGGCGGGGGTCCGGCCTCAGAGGCGGAGAAGGTGGTGACGGAGCTGACGGTGGTGCAGAAGGACATCCAGGCCATCATTCCGCTGTCGATGGTAAAGACTACATCATGTAGAAAGTCTCGCAGGCACCATCATCTGATAAACAGAACTGATCTCAGTCCCAGTGAAAACCGCTTTGGCTTTACATTGATTTAGCTAAAGTCAGTAGCAGAAACTGAAGCCAGAGACTCGCCTGCTGACGGACACCGTGTCAGACCACACAAGCACACAATGACCAGTGTTGGGAACGTTACTTTAAAAAAGTAATTAGTTACAGTTACTAGTTACTTCTAACAAAAAGTAATTGAGTTAGTAATTGAGTTACATCATAATAAAAGTAANTGTGTGTGTGTGTGTGTGTGTGTGTGTGTGTGTCTTTAATGAGACGTTTAGGTTCTCAAAAGGCACCAAATGAATTAAATGAACTAAAAAATGAATTATTATTCATTCTCAAAAAACACTCTTAACACCATTCTCTCCAGTGTCTGGTAAACACAGTTATTACTGTTCTAAAGAAAAAAAAATTGAATGAAGAAAATCCCCACAATTTTTAAAAGACAAAAAAGCTAATTATTAATATTAGTTATATAAACATTATAAATATGTATAAATAAGTTTTATAAATGTTATAGTTTATTTTTTTTTCTTAGTTTTTGTTTGAAAAAAAATAAATAAAATAAAGCAAGAAGAATGCAACAAGAAAAAGGTCAGAAGAAAATGTGCTCACTGTTATAACAAATACTAATAACAATATATTGATTTTTTTGGTTAATTTGATTCTTGATGATGGTAAACTTTCACTGGTAAGACACTTTAATCATTTGTACCGTAATGATAATAAAAGCAATATACCTTTTTGTTCAGCTTAATGCTATATGAATAAATGAACAAGAGAATATTTTATCTGTTGTTTGCTGTAATTATTACGACACTATAATAATACTCATTGCAATAATAAAAACAATTACCGGTAACTTAAGCATTCTCTTAGATCTAAAGATATTTTAAATAACACGGTATAATAATTGTTGCAATGTTTATTACAGTAAAATTTGCCATTGACACACTTTTTTCACATGTTAGATGAATTTGAAAGGCAAATCCGCAGGATATATAATAATGACAAGTGTGTTACATCTGGAACAATTTTAAGAACATGCAAAGAGTCTTCTTCATCAATCTTCCTCAAATCTGTTAAGCTTCTCATCTTCAGTGTCTGAGTTGAGAAGTTCAGCTCTTCCTCACTTTCCATGTTGTGAGATGTTGTGAGTTTACCACTGAATGTCCACTCTTGACATGTGTGTTCCAGGACACAGAGATCATTAACACGGCGGTTCTCACGGGCAGAACTGTGGCGCTCCCGGTCAAGGTGGTTTCCGTGGAGATAAACGGAGCCGTCACCGACGTCTCGTCTTCTGTGCAGTGCAAATCCCTCAATGACGACATAGTCAAGGTACAACCACAATCAACACCCCGTGCCGACTGAGGGCGCTCTTACTGAGTGTTAGTGATAGTGACCTGCTACTGATAACTTTGCTCTTCCGACAGGTGTCCATGAACTGTGACTATGTGTTTGTGAACGGCAAAGAGACTCGCGGCTCGATGAATGCCGGCGTGATCTTCAGCTACGAGCACCTGAGCTCTCCTCTGGAACTGACAGTGTGGGTGCCCAGGCTGCCGCTGGTGGTGGAGCTGTCCGACCCCAAGCTGAGCCTGATCAAGGGCTGGAGAGTGCCCATCCTCCCCGAGCGCAGGTACCACACCTCTTACGCCTCAGCGCCACGCCGATCATCACAACACTACAACACAGAACGAGACACTAAGAGCAAGAATCGTTGCTGGCAATTAGTTGCAGAATCACAGGAAAAGCACTCATGGCACACTGACTGGCGAGGTAAAGTAAAACAATTAGGAGCAGGAGGAGGGAGACAGCTGGCGTGATGGAGAGAGCGTTCACCCGCTTCTCTAGAGGCCATCCATGTTTAGACCGCTAGAGGAAACAGAAGAACCTCACTGCAGGAACTTAGGTCTCTCCACCACGAACACTGCAGAGCAGCTGGCACCACTGGCACAACCTGTTCACCACCTGAGCCCAAGTTAACGTTTGTGCCATGTTATTCCCAGTCAGCGTCTTTTCTTGTGCATGCGTGACGTATGGCAGTAGTTTAGCAGTCACTCTCACTTTCACAGTAGAAACATGATTTCAGGCGCCGTATCTATTCCAGTAAGATAACCACACGTGTTCCAGCAGAACAGCCAGAGACAGTGAGGATGAGGAGGACGAGGAGGACGAGCGGAGGGTCAGCCGCGGATGTGCCCTGCAGTACCAGAGGGCAAAGGTCAAGGTTCTGACCCAGTTCCACACCACATCTACTGAAGGCAGCGGCCAGATGATCACCATGCTGGGTCCCGAGTGGCAGGTGGATGTGACGGAGCTGGTCCAGGACTCTCTAAAGGTGGTGGACGGCCGGGTGGCGGAGCTGGTGGACAGAACCGTGCTGGTGGCCCGAGACCTCGGAGCGTCCGCACTAAAGGCCAGTCTGGGGGTCTTTTATTCCCTGCTTTTTTTATCAGAGTGGGAAGGGTCATCTGCGTAGCAATAGTGTGTCTGTACCGAACGCACAGCTAAATAAACAGTTAAACCGTTCACGTATTAAAAACTGGTTTAGTATCTGAGGAAAAGAAGAATAAATTGTGCAGATCAAATTCAGGTTACAGTGCATTTGCCGCCGCAAATGGCTGCCTAGGAAGACAAATTCCTAGCTCTGTAACCACAAAACCTGGCAATAAATCTGATTCTGACGTCTGACTCACACTGTCTCAAAGCGCATGTGTGAAAATGTAAAAAAAAGTTGCATTTTATTCATTTGTTCAGGGGTGCACTCCCACTTATCTTCTCATCTTGCCAGCTTCTTCTACAACGACTATTCTACCCACTTAAAAGTCACTGTCATGTTGATGAACAGCGTGTGTGTGTGTGTGTGTGTGCAGGGGTAGACAATAAGGGAAATTTTCCAGGAACTTTTGAAGTTCACTGGCCCAACTATCAAAACCACTGTCCCAGGTCGACACATCGTGTATTGATCCCAATATTGCAAAAAAAAAAAATGCAATTATCTGCCTTTTCTTTTCGTATTCTCTTTTGCTTTCCCTCAATTCCTCTCGTGATTTTTTTTTCTTCCTACCTGAACACGTAGCCGAGCTCAGTGGCGCTCATTGGAAAACATTTTTGTTTCTTGGGCCCAATACAGCACCTGTTTTTTATTTTTTACTGTCAGTTAGATGTTTCTATCCAAAGCAATTTTCATGTCATTAAAAATGTGTTAAGATTTGTAAAAATTGCTAATTTTTTCCTAGGAATCAAACCCATGATCTGGTGTTTCCAACCCCAGCTCTACTGACTGTGAATCAGTATCAGCTGAAAAACATCAATAATAAAAGAACATTTATCGTCAGAACATTTAAGTGCAAATAATGTAACATGTTACATATAAAAGGAGCAGCGTCACAGCAGTGACTTAATCAAAGTGCCATAGTAAATATAAGTGGTGTTTTTACTCACTCCTGCCAGAGTGATTTAAACTGCAAAAGGTGTTGACCTTACAAAAAAATGCAAAAACCATTCTGAAATAAATTAGATGCAACAACGACAACATATAACTGAAAATACAAAAATATATTTTAATTTATCATTTAATTTAAACTAACTCCCAGTATGTCTGGATAGTTTTATTAAAGATCATCAAATTAATTATTTCAAACGTGTGTTTAGCCGTTTGAAATCTTGAACTATGGTTCACTTCCTGTGATGAGGCTGCTTGTGTCTGAATGTGACGGACATCACGCGTCAGATACTCTGTTCTTCAGATAATATTCATGATAGTAGTTTGGCTATTGTATTATGGTTTAATATTAAAGTGTGTCGTTATTGCAGTCGTGAAAAGCGCAAAGAAAGCCGTGTTAGCGGTTCGTGGTTTAACAAACTTTTCTTTTAACAAATTATCGCTAAGCAGTTGCCGTCATATTCCTTCCGCGGTGCTTATTTAATTTTGCTTTTCGTGTTTAATGCCCAGATTTAACGGGATTATTCGCGAGGAAGTTGCTACGTGTACGGATCACATAATGCGTTAGCGGTAGTTAGCGAGCGAAACAATTTAACAGAAATGCAGGTAAATAATGAAAATTTTTTTTATCGAGTAATTTTTACTGGCCCCACCGGTCCAGCAGTTGGACCGATCTGGTGGCCCGGTTTGTTTTAAAAGTGCGTCCGGGCCACCGGGCCATTTATATTGTCGACCCCAGGTGTGTGTATGACCAGAAAACATCAGAGGTGCTGCCCAGAGTTTCAGAGTGGTGACAGAAGCCAGGCTGGTGTTTAGTGCGATTGACTGCTATTGATGTGTCCAGGCCACACACACGCACAGGCGCACGCACCGCTTCTTTCAGTGATGTCTTCTCTGCTCTGAATGGTCAGTGAACTGTCTCATCATCCATTCAGCTGTGGAGTCAGAAAGCCCTGAATTAGATGGAGTAGATTATGGCTTTTATGAAGTGGAGCACAAGCACTTCAGCGACGTAAGAATAGTGCATTTTAAAAGCAACATTAGCTGCAGTGGCTTTTATCCAACAGCAGAACGCGTGTCTTTAGGATGGCAGAGCTGTATGTACTCGCGTGCCCTTGGCCTCCACTCCCTTCTTTACTCTGGTTCTGTGCCTCGCAGGTGGAGTCTCCGTTGGCAGTGGACGCTGTTCTGGGAGAAGCTCCGTTCTCTGTGATCGATGAGAAGGTGTCGGTCCAGGAGTTACGCGCTCACGCCATCTCTGGACTGGCACTTCACCTTCAGCCGAGCCCGCTGAACAGCCACACGCTGGTGGCCAGAGCCACGGGTCTGCAGACGCTCTCCACATTCAAGCAGGTAGAGAAACCATCTCGCCGCTGCCGTCATGGTTGGTCTGGATTATAATTGCTGGGGGAAACGAAGGTCTATGATAAAAGGAAGAATTTGACCTTCACAAAAACACACATCTGTCCAACAGCAGAAGATTTTCCCATCATCTGCACAATTTCAATTTTCACACACTGTTTTAAACCAAACAATGTACAATCAAAGGACCAGAGAGAGAGAGAGAGAGAGAGAGAGAGAGAGAGAGAGAGAGATAAAACAGACTTTCTCTGTGCCTCTCACAGATGCAAATGTTTTCTAATGCATGTTCCCTAGTTGTGAGTGAGAAAGTGTGTGTGTGTGTGTGTGTGTGTGTGTGTGTGTGGTTGTTTCTAAGAATGGTTGGTCACCAATCCAGAGAGATTTCTTTCACTCAAAAAATAGTTCTATCAGGTCTTTCTTGAACAAAAATGTAAAACATCTTTTGAAAAATTCCCCACTTCAAAGTTCAAAAGAAAAAACAAAGCCTAACTTGGTACCAATTTTGTGACACAAAACGTTTCAGACATGACAAACAAACATGGAACATATGATGAAATGCATTTCTTTCAGCAAATGAATATTTTAAAAGTAAATTTTGGTCGTGGTCGCAGTTCAAAATTAGATTTATAATTTGGCAAATTAGGCAAAATAGCGTTGAGGAAGGTCACGAGACCTTTACCTCTACTGTGGATTTTTCCAATCAGAAGATTTATCTCATCTTATCAATAATAACAGCAACACTACACCTTCCCTGGGATCGCAAGTTTTTCCCAGTGAGTGTTGTGTGGCTGGATTCTAGAACATGTTCTTTCTGCTGAGTTCTGAAATTCAAATAAAAGGCAGATAGTCAATAACCCAATAAACGACATTAACCTGACAAACAATAATAACCCGATAATTGATAATAACCCGATAAACAATAATCTGATAAACATTGAACTCGCTGTTGAAGAACCTGATTAATTAAATTTCAAAACGCCTGTCTTATTTATCTTTCGAAAAGAAAAACGGATGCATCCGAATCACTCATGTGCAAATCACATTTGAGATTTTTCCTGTAGACAAATTTTGTTACGTCGCAGATAAAACAAGTTTTAAAAAAGTTTCAGATTGTCATAAATGCACTGAACAGATTTCAGTGTCTTGTAAATGTGTGCAGTGAAATTAGTGATTTGTATTTGGTTTGTGTAGCTCTGTCGCTCACCTGTTCAAGCAAAGCAGACGAACGAAAGAAAAAATTCTTCTCAGTCTGAAAATTGTCCAAGTCTCAGTCCTTCAGTCCATCTGTCTTGTAAGCTCTCCTTGTTGGCATGGCGGTTCATCTTTCTCCGTGGCTGTTCATCACCTTCAGATCATCACCCTTCAGTCTTGGGACCTTTCCCTTTGGACCACTCACGTGACTCTGACCTCTTCTGTGTCTGGAACACTCATGTGACTCGCAGGTTGATAGCTGCAGGCTTGTTTGAGAAACTTCAGTCATCTCTTATCTGTGTGTCACCTCCTCCTTCTCTGCGGTGCACTTGATGCAAACAGCTGATGGTCTTTTTAGCATTCCAGAAAGAGAGGAACATGTGAGCAGTTCTTCAGTGTTGGTTTAGTCCAGCTCCATGCAGAATCAAGGCTTGTTTGGTCCAGCTCCACGCAGAATCGAGGCTTGTTTGGTCCAGATCCATGCAGAATCAGGGCTTGTGATTGGGCGGTCCATAGGCAGCTTGTGATGGAGCGGTTCTTCCAAAAAGCAGCTGTGTCTTGTCTCTTGCTTCAGGTCTCGGTTTTTTTTCTGGACGTTGCTCTGTCATCGCCAATCTTGTGTCTTGTCTTGAGCAAGTGTCTTCACAGAGACTTACACTTGCTCAACAACATACACGGGTATGTATCAGAAGAATAAATAAATAAAAAAGACGCGATAGATTTGTACAAGTGTATGGGTGTTCTGTGTGCTGCATCTCGGTAGAAGAAAAGACAGAGGCTTAGTCTAGTCACATGACTTCCGGCATTCTTTCCCTGCTGTGAATATCTTTTGTTTTAGAACACAATTCAGTGCATCATGATTTTCTTTTAACTGTTTCCTCAAACATCTGGCAATTTAAATGAATATCTCCTTTAAGATCGACGGAACCAGAATTTTGAGAAAATCAGCTGTTACCTTAAAAATAAAAACAAACTTTTACGATTCATGCTGCGCTCTTCATACACGCGACCTTCCCCCTCACGCACGCACGCTCTCCCCATGCTTTCCCTTTGTCTGGAAAGACACAAAGTTATCATTCTTATATTTGCGTTATCGTTCACCGACAAACGAAAACAAATCCCAAAAATTAACGACAAACCGAATTTCAACCCTCCCGCAGTAAAATAACCTTGGATGCATCTACACATCCATTTTCTAGGACTTTATCCGAATTTTCCACCCCGTTTCCCATGTTAGTAAAATCAATAAGATAAACGCCAAACAAGAAAGAGGGAGTTTGTCTTTCGAGTTTCAAATTTTGATCCTAAATTTAAAATTTATAAACGATAAGCCGACACTCTCTAATTCGAAGCACTTATCACGGAATCTGCGCGTATAAGTTTAGCCGAAATCGTGGCACTTTTTAGGTAACTCGCTAAAAAGTATAGCCGGTCGTTGTAGCACTAGTCGTGGAAACACACACGATAGTTTAGCCGATCTAGCCGATCTCTCGCAATATCGATTTTAGCCGAAAAGAAAAAAAATTATACTTTCTTATATGTAATATTACTGACCAGATAAGGTATTTAAAATAACTTTTACCTGAACAGCAATATCCCACTTCACAAGACACCAAATTTTCAGATTATTAATATTTTGGAGGCTTTCTGAATTATTATACTTCGAAAAGACATCTTCGCGGTGGTCACGCGGTGTGCTCCTCCCTCTCTCTTTGTGTAGCTGCGTGTCTCAAGGCGACCGGAGCGACATTACGGAGGCAGGAGATTAAAGCATGTAACAAATGAATTTAATCTCAACAGCAGTCGTGTAACATCGCTGAAGTCACAACTTTTTCAGTTTCACTTATAGACAGATATAAAGAGTGGGGTGTAACAATGATTCTCCAATGACGAGGGAGCAGCGGATGGAAAGTGGTCGCCTGGTCCAATGGCCAAAGATGGAGATCGAGGTAGCATCGTTTGAATGAACCAATGATGACAGAGCAGCCAGAGGTCTAAGACAAAGGGATATAGATCAGAAGAAGCGCGGGTGAATAATCATTAGCATATACAGAGGGGGGAATCTTAATTTGTTTGGAGATGAACAGTTGCACTAGTTCACGAAAACAGAAACAGAACAGAAATAAAACATCTCACAAGGACCTTTCATCTGATCTGTCACAAAAGGTAAACAATGGCACAGCGTGTGTCTTCCCAGGGATTCCGGACATAGAGGAGAACCAATTGCCATGATTAAGACAGAGGAAAACATGAAAGTAAAGTAGAAACACGAGATACATGCAATACATCAAAGCATAAATGTATTGTAACGGAATGGAAATAAAACATAAAGGCATAAGAGTATAAATCATTTCTCACAGATAGAGAGATGCATAGAGAGAGAGAGAGAGAGAGAGAGAGAGAGAGTCACAGAGAGTTTCATGTGCGAGGGGGGGGAGATTGATTATAAAATGAGGCGGCCCCCGGACAGAACCCTGAGGAGCACCGCTGCAGACTGAAGAGTGTGCGGTCAGAGCCAAAGGCAGCAGAGAGACGGCCCAGTAGTGGTGGATAAAGTCAGTCGACTTTATTTGTCCGTGTCTGGACTTTACATGGCACATTAATCACATGAATTGGAATTCCTCTGCAAGTGCTTGTTGACGCGACAGCAGCCGAGTGAACGGTGCAAGAGATTATAGAGAGGAAGGTCACGCTCGGGAGGCAGTTTAAGCCTGTCTTTTGTCTTCAATTCTCTCCACATTGATGAGTAAAAGCATCTTTTTAGAGTAAAAAAGTCATTGATGTGAAGTGGTTTTGCTAAGAAGAGCCTGATGTGAGGTATGTCGGTCCCTCAGCTTCCATCTTAAGGGTCTTTAACCTTAAAGGAGCAGACGGAGGAGAGACCTCAGAGGCTCTGGTCATGCAGGTAACACCTGTCTGTCTGTCCGCCTGCCTGTCTGCGCGTGTCTGGTCTGATGTAAAGCTCTCGCCGTCTCCACCTCATGCTCCATTTTGCCTCCAGCGCTTGTACTACCCTCACAATTTACCACAAATGGCAATTTTAACTAAATGTAACCTTACATGTGTGTTTTTTCTGGATAACCCAAGTTCCGCTGTCTTTGTTCCTTGAGTCATTAAGATACAGAAATTGTAAAGTGGGAACTTTGTTCTCGGTGCAAGGAGAACATGTCACCTTCAGATTAATATTCACAGTGTGATGCACTGGAGCTCCTTCATCTTGACAAGAAGCTTCAGCCGCGCCAGAGTCAGAATGTCAGAGCATCTTTGAAGATGAAGATGACGAAACACAGTGGCTAATGGCTAACGTAGCTACACGTGACGTGACCTCAGAGGTTGTTTGATCTCAGCACACACTATCTTCAGGTGAAAGGAACATGTTGTGCTGCGAATTGTGTCACGTTAATAAGAACAGAACTAGAAATAACACCCAGGCCTTCCTGAGACTTGTATTATATGTTAAACAGGAAGGAAAGTCTTTATAATTACACTTTCAATGCCAAAGCATGACGTCTGCCGAAAAACAACGTGGAGTAGAAATCAAACACACTGTCCGATTGAAAACATAAATCCCATTATTAACTGATCTGTTAATCTCCCGCAAGAGTTGTAAATGCAGGATTAATTGTGATGTATTAAGAGCCGTAGAGCATCTGAGTCCTTTTTCTCGTGGTGTTCAGAGAACAAATCTGCCTTGTCTGGTGGCGTTGCACGACTAATCTTTCCTCGGCGGAAATGAGTTGAGTCAACGTCAGCTTACACGAATTTAGAAAATCCTGGGATTTCTATCGGAGAATCTGAGAGGAGACGTTGATCTTTGCATTACTCATTTCGTTGTGATTTCATCCGATGCTGTTTTACTTGCTCCGACAGAAGAGCGTGATTTGTTTGAACAGACAGGTGTTTATCAGAGGGATTGTCGCTAGCTCCATTGCCCCGGCTGAAGGCCATTGTGAAGAGTCTAACATTGTCCTGTCTGACACACATCTGCAGCAGCATCCAAACGTAGATAAAGAGTGGCGAGTGAAGAGTGAAGCCACCAGCCAAACGCTTCTCACGCTTCTGAAGCTCTGCCTGCCATTATTGGTTATTATTAGAAACTAGGGATGTCCCGATACAACATTTTTCCTTCTGATACGATACCGACATTGCAGCCACCGATACCGATACAAATCCAATACAATAATCAGCACAAAACATGAGTACTTTTACCTATTTTGTTGTGTGGTATGTATGAAAGGCTAGATCAAATGGAGAACAAAAGTCAGCAACAGTAAGTATAGGAAAAAAACAAACCAATTTATTATCTGTTGGTTTCATAAATATGAACCTTTTATGTGTAGAAAAAATTAATTAAAAAATAAGGACAGTTGGTGCAGCCTCGAGACAAATTCAGACATGAGGCCGATGAACGCTTTAACATGCGTCAATGGTGCAAAATTAACTCCAGTAATAAAATAAGTTCACCTTTCACAAGTTCACAAGTACCTTTGCATTTATTGTTATGATGGTGTACTAACTTTACTAAAATCAAGGCATAGCAATTGCATAAATTAATAATGAAGTTTCAAAGAATAAATGAAACAGAATGTGTTGCAAAATATGCAAATATTTATTAAGCATATTGCAACACTCAAGAGTATAAAATATAATTCAAACTGAAATGCTTAACTTGAACCTACTCATGTGTACATAAACAATAACGTACACGCCTACTGGCCTGCTGAAATGTTGTAAAATTAAATGTTCTTCCATTAAAAAGTGCCTTTAAGTTTAAAATGCATTCAGAACATCTCAAAATATACATTTGTCTGCAGGTCTTAATAATAGTATAAATAGGTCGCTGTTGAGCTTGTCTCCTGACATTTGAGAAAGATTTGAGACTGTGTTTAAATAAGGCCAGTGGATAGAAAATAAGCATTTTTATGAAAGTAAAATATATATATTGCAGAAATATGACTACAATCTGTCAAATATAAAGTAGTCTAAAAACATAATAGGCTACTTATTAGTATTATTTGAGATACTTTCTTGCAGGATTTCATTGAACATATCAGACAACGAGGCTGCAAACCCCTCATCTGGTGCAGAGAGACGCGCTCTGCTCTTCTCCGTCTGCTCTGCTTTGAGTGAGAGCAGCTCTCTGCTCACTCCCCGTGAATGTCGCGGGGAGCTCGTGATCTGCGCTGCGCTATATCTGCGCTATATATGCATCTCGGTAATTTCATTCAAACGTTGTGCTGTATTTTGTGCGCAAAGCAGGTCAATTTACCTGCACGCGTAATGGTAATAAACACGAGTGGAACCTGGACATTTTCGTGAATTTATAAACCCTGTGAATTTATCAGACGCCCGAACAGGACGTAAAAAGAGAACATGTCCCTGCAGAAGAGGAAGCCTGCTCACCCTATTTAACTCGGTAGTCTTGCGAAAGTCCTTGTGCAGGGTTTTGTGATGCTGTTTCAAATGCGCGGTTCTGTTCCACCGTGGGACATTTGTGCTCGACAAGTGTTAGACATTTTGCAGAAATACTGCCACACGACCGACATCGCTCTTTTTCTTTACTACTTGCTTGCAAGCAGCAGTGTTGTGATCACGTGGGCTTTGCGCGCCGGCTCTGGGCGCTGCTGAATGGAAGAGCCGTAAAGAAGTTTAAAGCGAAACGCTCATATTTATCGGAGCTTATATCGAAGATTTTTAACGCAGTCCGATAAATTCGATTTGTTTTTTTTGGCTGTTATCGGACCGATTTCCGATATCAATATCGGATCGGGACATACCTTTTAGAAACACAAGTAAAAGTATTTTAAAACAGCTCATTAATAATGATTGACCAATCAGGGTTATTACTGTTGTGGCCCTCATTCTTTTTGTTTTCAACCTTTTTGGTCTGGTGAGGGGCGTGGTTGGAGGACCAGCTGGACGTCTCGTTGTGCTGGACCCGCCTTCGGCATCCGGGCATAAAGGAGCGAAGATGGCGACGCTCGTTCTCTCTCTCTCAACCCGCGAGCAACACTGCTGACTCTTGCTGACATTTGCCTTCGTCCTCCCCGCGATCGTGGCATTTTTGATCGTGGCTTGGCCTCTACACTACGGGGGCTGGTGGTGGTTTGTTTCAGTTATTTAGATTAGGGAGGGAAGACAGCGGAGCAGAAGACTCACTTTTACTTTATGTTCGGTAGCCAGGGTTAGTTTTGTTATACTTCGAGTACAGGCTTAATTAGGGTTTTTGTTAGCTTCCCCGCCTGCTCCCCGGCTAGCCATCGTCTTTTGTGTTTCTCCGTCTCAACCGATCTTTTTCGTTCGTTTGCTTTGGTGCCTATGTTTTCATTAAACCTGTGTTATCATTTCAAACTTTTCAAACATGCAAAACATGTCCAAGAGCACTGGACTCTTCATTTGGTTCCTGACTAACTTCACTTTACAGTACAACAAGCCCCCGGAATCTCTCAGCTGGTGTTGTGTTAGTCTAGAGACCTTGGGCGTCGCCTTGGGAACTGGGAATTCCACTCTTTATCCGGCTGTAAGTGGGTCTGAGGTGGATCTAATCCAATCATTGTTACGTAGAAGCTCTTTTAGATTAACCGAGGCTGAACGTTATTGAGACTACAAATGTTCAAGCAGATGGAAATAAAATCCTTAAAAAGTCTTAAATTTAATCATGTAAATATAAGGCCTTAAAAAGTCTTAAAAAGTCTTAATTTCACATTTCAAAGGTCTTAAAAATGAAATGTAACCCACTTTGTAAAGAGGACTTTATTTCTGGGTTTTAAATACATTTGAAATTTTATTGATTGTCACGTAGAACAAAATACTGTAGACCAGGGGTCTCAAACGGGCCAATTGCGGCCCGCGAGATGATAGTTTGTGGCCCCCACCTTATTATTAAATTTTAATGTTAGTGAGGCCCGCGAGAAGAAAAATAAAAAATCTATAAATATAAAATCTATTGTCTATAATAGGTCTACCGAAATAAAAAATATTTTACTCAGAACAGTCGCGAGCACAGCACAAGTAAAAGCTCTCCACATCTCGTGATGCCGCTCTCTCTCTCTCTCTCTCGCGCGCGCCCGTGCGCACACACACACAGGCTGCTTGTGCCTCGCTCTGAACAGGTCGTTTATTAAGTTGTGAAAAAATAAAGTGATGATATTTTAATGGTTACTTCTCATCTTATTTCGGAAGGGGGTGCGTGCCTTAAATTTCATTTTGAACGGTATTAAAAAGGTCTTTAAAAGTCTTAAATCTAACTCTTAGAAACCTGCCGATACCCTGAAAATACAGTTGTGCACAGTTTTATTTTTTCATTTTGAGATGAGCTCAAAGATCTGAACCCTTTTCTGCATCCACAGTATTACCCGGCCTCTGAACGATTGTTGCTGGGACCGAACAGCTCAAGACGCAGTTTAAGTGATCAAAATGCAGACGTTTGTTTTCTTTGCCTTCTGCTTGTCAAACCAACAGATGGTTGTCACATATTCCGTCTTTACTAGTTCAGAAGGACTGTATTAGTGGAGTGATTCTGTTTAAAGCAGCACTATTCTCTGGTCCGGGTAGCTCGATTCTCACCGTCTGTGTGAAACGCTTTTGTCTAGATCAGTTTTACCGATGACTTTTGGTCTTTTTCCCTGCAGGAGGCCGGCCTGTCTGTATGGGTGTTCTTCAGCGACAACACCGCCGCCCCGCTGAGCCTGTACGACCCTAAAGATTACAACCTCAACGCCTCTTCAGCCGACACCAGCGTGGTGAGCGTGTCTGCGCAGCTGCCACCGCCGCGCTGGCCGGTCCTGGTGGCTGAAGGCGAGGGCTCGGGGGACGTCGTTCAGGTTGAGATGGCCATTTCCGAAACGTGTCAGAAGAGCAAACGCAAGAGCGTCATCGGGTCGTCCGCCGTGTTCGTCAAAGTGCGTTTCGGTCAAGACGAGGCCTCTGAAGAGGAGGACGGCGAATCGCACGGAGGGGCACCGTCGGCCCACACCAGAGCGCCCGCGGGCCACCCCGGAGCAGACCACGCCCAGTTTGAATCCAACGAGCAGCCGGCCAGCGTCTCCATCGACTACACCAACTTCCCCACGGCGGGCGGTCCAGAGGAGCCCACGGACGACGATTACGCCGAGGAGTTTGTGCACAGTCCTCGCAACATGAGCGACCTGGAGATCGGCATGTACGCCCTGCTTGGCGTCTTCTGCCTCGCCATCCTGGTCTTCCTCATCAACTGCATCGTGTTCGTGCTGAAGTATCGCCACAAGCGCATTCCACCCGAGGGCCAGGCCAACGTGGATCACTCGCACCACTGGGTTTTCCTGGGCACCAGCGAGCCACACGGGGCTCTCTCCTCACAGAACGCCCTAGACGAGGGTCTCGCCAGTGCCCAGGGAGACCAGCACAGCAACACCAGCTCCCAGACCAGCGTGCAGAGCCAGGCTCGCTCCGGCCGAGGGGACGGCAGCTCAGGGGGCTCCGCCAAAGAGCACGGGGAAGAGGGCAGCAGCTCGCCCACCTCCAAGCGCAAGCGGGTCAAGTTCACCACCTTCACCCTGCCTGCCGAGGACACGCCCTACAACTCTGTTCCTGTCACCGACCCGGAGGATATTCAGTGGGTGTGTCAGGACATGGGCTTCCAGGAGGCGGAGTATGTGCACACGAGCAGGGAGGCCGTCTGAGAGCTTGCTTGTGTGTGTGTGTGTGTGCGTGTGTGTGTGTGTGAGGGACTGGCTGCCACTGTGTCCACTCGTCTTCAGCATATTTTTTTCACAACAAAGATGCCTTTTGACTGAAATTTTCAATTCCATTTCACGGAACAGCAGAGTAACTTGACAGGAACATCTCTGTTTTCTCAACAGGCTCAGAACCAATCAGCCAATCTTCTCATTGGTTGGAGTAGATCAGATCTCTCTGATGCCATACACATGCCTTACTCCACCGGCCCAGCGGAACCAGGGGTCGCCCCCCCGGTGCTAGCTTTAGCATTAGTATTTTGTCTCTTTCTGTTTTCAGATCATCGAATCTTCTGACTAACTCACACGTTTCTTGTGTTTTTGCCTTATGCTTTTCTTCACATGCCATTTTCAAAACCACAAAACTGTTCACATTATGGCATCATTTTAGACGGTAATGAGTCAAACTTTATTTAACGGTNTACTTACAAAAGGAGAAATCTTTCTGACATTATTTATTAGGTTTTTTTAATGAGTATCTAGAATAATCCCACGACAGGTTTGGGGTTAAACTGTATCGCTGTTCTTTTATTCTTTGTAAACTAAAAACATTGTAGAAAACTGTAAAATCAGTGTAAAGTTTGCCGCAGTAAACTGTGAGTCTGACGGACCCTCTGAGCATCTGACGGATCAGAGGAAAGGGCGCGGTCACCAGCGGGTCACACCCGGCATTATAAATCATTTACAATGTTTTGTTCATTAGTACAACAAGGCTAGATTCTTATTAATTTAGAGTAATTTTTATCGATGACATTTTGCACTCACACTGGCCGCACGTGTTTGAAACACACAAGTGATCGTCTACTGGACTGTGATGCTGCGGAAGCCTTTTCTCAGCTGTTTTGCAACGTTTGTATTATTAATATTATTATTATTGTGTGTTGGTGTTTTGCATAGCCAGTAGAACATCTCCGCTGTCTTCTGGCCTCCAGTGTACAGACCTACTGATGGATCCTTCCAATAAACTGTTGTACAGTGCTTCCGTTCATGTCTACTAAAGAAACGAGTCTTCCTAGAGCTGCTTGTTCTTCTGTAATTCGCGAAGGTGAAGACTTGAACGTCGTACAATGTGTAACTTTGGAAATAACGTTTAGTGTTGAGAGCACACAGAAGCTAAGCCTGAAGAAAGATGGGGAGTCCGACAGTCTCCAACTCAACCGACAGGAAATGTGTTTTCGCTGTGAGTTTACAAGCTCTCAGCGCCGCAGGGTGAATATCCGCACAAAGATGAATAATTCATGTAGATCAGATGAAGCGTGAGGAGACGGCCGGACACTCGGGCTCTTTAAATAGCTAAGATTCCTCTTCCTCGCTCTGTGGGATTTTTTGTTCATTTTTTATCCCACTCACGATGACACATATCATTGCTATAGACACAACATACGTTTTTGTTTTTTTTTATGTGTAAATTAAGTGTTTAATTCCAATGTCTGAAAAGTAAATTAATAAGAAACTTAACTAAAAACTCAAATTCCTATAAATAAAACAATTAAAAAAACATAATAATTGAGCCTTTTAGCTTTCTGAATCATCTTTACTTTATTATACATCTATTATTTATTATATTAAAAAAACATAATAAATGAAGTCATTAGTAGAAAACGTAAAATTTTTTAACTACATGAGCGTTAGAAAATTCGTTATATCTATCGTTTCTTCTACTTGATCGTACAAACATGATCTGCACTTTTGTTGTATGTACTTGTTGATTTTGTAGCGTTGGATGAATAAACATAAATGCACTAAATGAACACGGACACATAACAGTACACAAGATAATCATAACATGTTACTATATTTTATAGTTATTAGTATTCTGTTTGGACGTGTTTTAACGCGCTTGCGTAGGGTGCTAGCTTGGAACAGCTGATCAGTGACGTAAGTGTAGGAACTTCTGAGTTGTAGGAAGAATTTTCAGAACACCGGTTTAGTGAGCGCTTAAACATTCAGACTTGGAGCATCTTTATCGTCGGGGTGATTATCCGTTTGCAGTGACGAGTTTTGGACCGACACAACACCATCCATCACTGCACCAGAGAGACAACGACAGCGCTCTCGCTGCCTGTATTTGGTATTTAGTTAGCACACATAAAGGGTCTCATGTTATATATTCTAGTTACTGAATTATAACAACGCCTTTCGGGACCTTCTCGGAACTAACGCTATTTCATAGTATTTTGATATGTAGAAACTAAAGTGCCTACTGTTATTCTGAAGTAGTCAGCCACCACAATATTTTAGCAAAACTGCAAAAATAACACTTTAATCACAGTTAATTGCATACCAGTATTAAAAAAGCAATGAATGACAGTGTAAGCTTGCTAAACTCCTCCCACACTTCCTGGTCACGCAGCTGCCAATCACATTCTCGAGTAAATCAGAGTCAGTGAAATAAAAATGTTTTGAACGAAAACATAAATATTGCAAGCAAAAACAAATGTTTTCGTTTGTTTCTTAGAAGTTTACGTTTTACATTTTTGGCAGTAATCGTACGTCATATACGATCGCGTCTGAAAGTGCTGGCTAATGCTAAACGTAAATATTCTAGGATAGTTATGAATGATGTCCGACTTCGCCAGTCCGAGATCACCAAAACTAATATTAAAGAGGTGCTTGAAGCTGCCAAAAAGATATCAGACAAAGTAATTTACTCTGACCCCCTCCCCGCTTACCAGGGTGATGAGACTCACAGTAGACTGTGGGCTCTGCATGGCTGGGCGTCTGAGTGGTGTCCTTCGAATGGCATAGGTTTTATAGACAATTGGAGATCTTTTCAGGGAAGACCTGACCTGTTAAAGCCCGACGGCCTCCATCCCTCGTGGAAGGGGGCCGCTCGTTTATTTCATAATATAGCCTATAGTTTAGCGTCTAGATCGTGACTCGCCACCAATGCCCAGGTCAGAGAGCAGGCGGCATCACTTAACCAGCCGTCTGCGTACTGCTCACAGTCACCCAGTGCATTTAG